>PVLC010007515.1:0-19000 GCA_004027655.1 Graphiurus murinus | reverse complement strand
ACCTCGACCCTTTTCTTTTTTTGCCAGGACCTGGGAAGCGCATCGGGACAGGAAGATGCCTGCTCACCTGTTTTTCTCTCCCATCCCCTTACTTTCCAAATAAACTCCTACTTTTTGATCCTCACTGGCACGTGTTAAAATTCTTTTTATCACGGATGCCAAGGACCCACGTGTGGGACTGGGTATCCCACAACATATAGAGAACTCAAGAAACTCATAGCTAAGAAAACAAATAACCCAATCAAAGAATGGGCAAGTGAACTAAATAGACACTTCACAAAAGAAAAAATACAAGTGGCCAATAAATGTATGAAAAAATGTTCAACATCATTAGCAATCAGAGAGATGCAAATCAAAACTATCCTGAGATTTCACCTAACCCCAATCAGAATGGCAATCACCAAAAACACAACAACAAATGCTGGTAAGGGTGTGGAGAAATAGATACTCTAATACATTGTTGGTAGGATTGCAAACTAGTGCAACCACTTTGGAAAACAGTGTGGAGGATCCTCAGAAGAAGGGGAATGAATCTACCATATGACCCAGCAATACCACTCCTAGGTATCTACCCAAAAGAATGGAAAACAAACTACCAAAGTAATGCATGTGTATCTATGTTTACTGCCAAACTATGGAACCAGCCAAGATGTCCATCAACAGATGAATAGATTACTAAACTATGGGATATGTACACAATGGAATTTTACTCAGCCATAAAGAAGAACAAAATCATGTCATTTGCAGGGAAATAGATAGAACTGGCAAACATTATGTTAAGTGAGATTAGTCGGTCACAAGAAATGAAAAGTTAGATGTTCTCCCTCATATGTTGAAGCTAGGGAGAAAATAGGAAATAGAAGGGACTCCAGACAAAGAAGGAGAAACCATAGCTGAGTGAAGAAGGTGACAAAACTGAGGGAGATGGGGGTGGGGAAGAGGGAAACACCTCAATGGACACGATGTACATCCACAGACTTATCAAAGTCAGCCACTATGCTGAGCACGGGAAGGAAGGAAGGGGGAAGGAACAGGGTGGGAAGGGGGAGGGGGGGCTCAATGAGTGCTGTGCGCATGTATGCCTCTACCACCCTGAACTTCATCAAGATGTATGACTATAATGCACCAATAAAATAAAATATAAAACATTGTAGATGTTCATTAGAAATGTGTAAAAGGATATGTGACTTCTCAAAATCCTCTAAGTGGGAAGGCAGGTGAGCAAAACCATTTGAAGCTGTGTCTTCTAGAAAACTAGCTTTCTCAGCACTGTCTTTGGGAGACACTAAATTAGACAGGTTTATGAAGAGGCCACGGAGAGGCCCCGCAGACAGCAGCTACGAACAACTATCAGTTCTCTTCTCCTTCCCCTGCCAGTCTCATCAGTGCCTCCTTGTTCTTTGTCTCCACTTCAAATATCCAAGCTTCCAGGAGAGGGTTTGATGAATTACTTCACACTAAGAGATGACTTAATCTATGGTGCTTCTTCATAAGTCACCCGGCACTTGCATTTTAACTCTGGAGAAAATGCACACCCATGGGAGAGCTATGGCAGCGCCTGGAAACTTCCATACTCTCTGACATGCGACACTGAAAGGGATCACTTATTTATGCAGCTCTTTTGCAGGTGATTCTTCACTAGTATGAGTGGGTGCTCTTGAAATCCCAAACAGAGTGCTGCCCAAGAACAGACTCGGGTGTGTTTCTACCCAGACCAGGAGGCTGAGGCTATACAGCAACTTCCGGGGCCCAGGAGCATGCTCCTTCAGAACCATCACACAGAGGGGAGAAGGGGGCTCTCCCAGGAACACTGTGCCTTCTCCCAGCACCACCCACGCCCAACCAGCTTGTGGCATTTGGGGCCGTCTTACTTTCTCAGAAGTTAGAGAACAATCTGGAAGGGCCAATTTGGCGAGTTTTCTCCAGTCTTGCAGATGAGTTCAGTGACATGTGTAGCAGAGCACAAGAAATTCTGACCCGCTCTCCTCCCCTCCCCACTTAAGAAAGCAAATGGCAACGTCCTCACCATTCACCTTCAGAGTGTACTCGCTGGCCCTGCATGCCCAGGGGGTCTGTTTTTGGTAGGGACCACTGCTTTCAAAGAGAAGCCCCCACCCATAGGGACTGCATTCTGGCAATATCGCAAACCAGCATCCCTAGGAAAGGCAGGAGTTATTTTCTAAAAGACCTAATTCCTGAAATGAAAGACCTTCATATCCCACCATTACACCTATGGGTTTATCTCCCTTCACCTTTCTTGAAGGCATCCGTTAAGACTCTGTCAAAAAGACAAAAACAGAAAGTCCCATCAAATCAACCAAAATAATAATAATAATGATGATAATAATAATGAGGAGGAGGAGGAGGAGGGAAGGAGGAGAAGAAAGAGAAGAAGAGAATTAGAAATATATTGGTTCATGGCTTTGAAATCCAATGGTATTTGGTGTGTTAGGCTGGGTTTGATCCAGCAATTCAGAAAGCACCACTAAAATCCTCACTCCTACCTTACCAGAACGTAAGCCCCATCCTTCAGCTCCACATGCTGCCTGCCCACCCCATGCCATCTACCCCATGGCTACAGCAAGTATAGGCTCAGGGGCCGTCATCCAGGGAAAGAGTCTCATCAAATAGAAAGTTTCTTCCCTAGAACCCCCAGCACGCCTCTTGTTTCTTGTTGTCTCAGTGTGGGCTGTGTTCCCATGAATCAGTCACCAGGGCCAATCCCTGCTTTGAAGATAGAGCAGGCCCTGAGCAAACCATCGTAGACCCAGCTTCTTCTTTACCTGAGACCAACAACAAGCATTATAACTGAGGACTTTCTGAACACTTGACTTACCTTGCCTTGACCTTGAAGACAGAGCCCCTCTTGTGTGTCTCCTGATAGACACCCTGGCTGGCTTCTAAATATCTGTCTCTTCTGGACTGAGTACAGGTCACTGACCCCAGACTTCTGCCTCGAAGACGTGACCCATGATATTGGAACTGGGCTTTAGGGTGAAGAGTCTCGTACTCTTCTTCTGTCCCTCAAAGCCAGCAAGCTCTAGGATAGGGAGTGGTATGTTCACAGCCTCAGTTAACCTGACCACTTGGCATAGACACAGCCACCCCAGTCTAGCTCAGACCGTGTCTCCTAAGTTTCTCCTATAGGTGCTTTGCTCCAGCTCAGGCCCACTGATGAAGATAAATGCCATCTGCTCTTACAGCCAGGGCCCCGCCCAAATCCAGCTGTTCCCTTCTCTCCCTAGACAGCCCGCTCCGAGATTAGCTCTAACCAGGGGCGCATGGGAACCAGTCCCCGAGAGTATGGCCAAGCCCCATTGCAGATGATGTGACTCCCTTTCTTCTTGGTGACATCTGGCTTCAGGAACCTCTGCTTGATCCCTAGGGCCCCGTGCCTGTGTAGAGTCGCCGACTCTGGGCACTGCTTCACCCAGGCCTCATTCCACAGCTGAAGTAGGATAGAAGAAACAAAAGAAATAGAAAGAACAAGGAAAATGCAACTTTAATCTGGAAGGCTGTACCAAAATTCCCCAATCTGCTAACTCCTCAACCAGATCTGTTGTTCCAATTTTCTGAGGAATTTACAAGTCTTTACTAATTACTCTGAGCACTCTTGACAATCCTCAAAGGGGTATCTACTAATTAGACAAAAGAGAACACACAAAAGATCGGGAAAGGTAGCCGGACACCATACTGGAAATTCACTTACGGAATACTTTAAACCGTTAATTATCCGACGGAGGAACCCGTTAGGCAGGAGAGAGATGTTGGTCAGAGGACAAAGGTCACACAAAAGAGCAATCTCTTGGGGCACTGTTAGCCATCCCACCTGTGGGCGGCTTAAACAAAGGAGCTCTCTCCCCGAGCACCGTTAGCCATTCCCAAATAGTTTAAACAAGAGGTACTGCAGCTCAGGTGTCCTCTGCCCTGGGCAACCTGAGAACAGCTGGCTTTGTTTGTACTGCTCCCAGGAGCCACATGACTGATGTCACCAGCGTGTGGGTACTCTGCATCCACCCGCCTCATCAATGGAAATCTGGGCTGACACACCTGAGCCCCAGGCCCGGCCCTGGCTTCGGGACATGTGTGCCCTGATACCCCCAATTCACTAAACCAACTTCCTGTCTATCTAACCCTCCTCTCAGATGAACCTCCAGCCCCAATCAGCACAGCCTGCTTTGCTTCCAAGCCTGTTCCTGCTTTTCATCCTGAAAGCCACACAGTTTCATTCAAACCTCACGTTCTGCCCTCCTCTCCCCTAATGCCATCTTAAAGCTGCAAGCTAGCTTGCTAGAGGAACACATTTTGCCCCTCCTGCTGTATGTTGCATGTCCAAGTAGTGTGCTTTTCTCTTATTATTAATGTATTTAAAAATTCAGCTTCATCTCTCTTCACTGACAACCCACCGCTGTGGGCTGCACGTGCCGTCTACAGCACGTAAGGCCGGCTTCTGAGCTTTTCCCACGGGCCTTCTACTTGGCCCAAAAGATGCTCTAGACTTCAGAGGGGCCTAACACTTCATTTTTCTTTCTTTTCATTAGGTCCTTGCATATTCTTTTTACACATGTGTGTTACTACAGGTAAGCATTGATGTGAGGTTGTTGCAAATGGAATATTTGGATAAATACAAGTGTAGTGGACACTTTTCCTTCCTTTATTCCTCCTCCTCTTCCTCCAATTCCTCCTCCTCCTCCTCCTCCTCCTCCTCCTCCTTCTTCTTCTTCTTCCTTCTTCTTCTTCTTCTTCTCTCTCTCTCTCTCTCTCTCTCTCTCTCTCTCTCTCTCTCTGTCTGGTACTGATGCTGGAGATTGAACCCAGAGCCCAGGGCTGTTGGAACCCTGAGCTACACCCCCAGCCCTTTTTATTATTTTTCTTATTTTGAAACAGTGTCTTGCTACATTGCTGGGAGTATCTCTAAGTAGCTGAGGCTGGCCTCAAATCTGTGATCTTCCTAGTTTAACCTTCCAAGTTGGGATTACAGGCATGTGCCACCATGCTTGCCAGACCTTAAGCTTTCTGAAGCTCTAGTCATGGAAGTGGGCTCTTGTGAGAGCATTTCAGGCTGGGGAAGAGACTCAGCCCTTGAGGGGACAGCCTCACAGGAAGGGGTGGGTGGGGATAGAGTGTGGACCTTAGGGAGAGCAGCTGTGGGGAGCTGACCTGCTCATCAGCGGTGGTCACAAAGTGAGCCCTGACAGCCAGGATTAGCAACAGCGCACTAATCCAGGGCCAGGATTAGCAACAGCTCACTAGGTCAGCGACCCACGCCTGACCCTGCTCCCCCTGGGCTCTCCGAGTGGGTCGGAAACCCCCTTGAACCTGAGGCTAACAACTCTTTGACCTTCCTCTGGCATCCCACCTCCCTTCTCTGATAATGCACAGGATGTGAGGATCAAGGCAGAACATTACACCAGCCTTGAAGAGCCAAAGAAGGCTATGGACCCCAAGCGAGGTTTACCCAGGCACCAACTCGCTTGCTAGGCGGGAAGCTCCCCAGCACAGGTCGGGAGCTGGGGCCAGTGAGACCTTAGTACCCAAACAGAGAACAAAGAGCCACGGGTCCTGTTTTCAATTCTTAGCATGCTGATTCAAGCTCCTGAGTGAAGGAACACCAACCCCACCTCCTTGAGGTCGAAGCCTCCTGCAAAATTTCAAGGCTGAAGCTTATAACTTGCCCTCAGTCCTTCCCGGGCTGTCAGACCTCACCGGCAGCTCCTTCCTCAGGGAACGCTCTCAGTCCCCTTTCCTCTTGAGCCCTGACACTCGAAATAAATCACAACCTAAACAAGTGAGAATACCAGAGCTTGCTTGCACATTCACAGATCAATGCAATTATAAGCATCTTTGGACTTTGAACTGCTTCATTATTAATGTGAAATTAAAACCCCTTTCTAAGCTCTTACAATCTGGTAAGTGTTCTGTAATTGTATTTACTGATATTGCCCTGATATTGAGCACTTGGGAACAGATAAATAAGAGATGTTGCAACCGTTAGGTATGATTACTTTCAAGGCAGACAAGCATGGGTTTGAATATGGCTTTGCGGCTTCAGTCCTCTGGCTCAGCTCCTGCATCATGGAAGCAGGGATAATTACATCTGTCACCCAGGTATGTTGTGAAGATTAAATGAGATAAGCTGTGTAAAAGGCCTCATCTAACATTTGAAAACAGAGCGCATCCTCAAGAAATAGTAGTTACTATTAGTATGCTACATATGCATATTAAAATCACAGTACAACAAAATCAGAATATCCAGATAACCAGAGGATTCTTTAAAAGCTTTCTTTTTCTTCCTTCATGCATTCAAGAGTATTCTTTGAGAGCCGGGTGTGGTGGCACATGCTTGTAATCCCAGCATTTGGGAGGCTGAGACCGGAGGATCCGGGTTCGCGGCCAGCCTCAGCTACCTAGTGAGGCACTCCGCAACTTAGTGAGACCCGGTTTCAAAATAAAGAATAAAAAATAGGGCTGAGAGTATAGCTCAAAGGTAGAATGCCCCTGAGTTCAATCCCCAGTACCACTAAAAAAAAAAAATTAAAAAAGAGTATTCTTTGAGCACCTTACCATTCTAGAAGCAGGAAATGCTGCAGAGAAAGAGACAGGTGAAGCCCCAGCTCTCCTGCGAATAGCAGGAAGGTGACAATAGAAAAGGAAATCATTGATAAAGAAGATAATTTCAGATATTCCTAAGTGTTGGGAGGAAAGTTAAACAGGGTGATGGGAGAGGCGAGGCTGGTGTGTTGGTAGGGAAGGCCTCTCTAAAGTGATGATAATCAAGGGGCACCTGACCCTCAGGGGGACCATCGGGACAGAGCGGGGGAAAGGCAAATGAAACATCAGGCTTGGGGTGGGTCAAGCTTGACCCGATAGAATGAAGAGGCAGTTGGAGGGCAGGGCAGAAGTTCTAAATTCCTATCCTAGCTCTGAATAAAGGAGCTCTTGGGGCCTCAGTTTTATTGTCTGAAAAATGGAGAGGAGTTGACTCTGACAATCACTGAGGTCCTTTCGACTCTGATTTTTAATACTGATTGAATGCATTGCTACTTTTTCTATGATGGCAATTCTGGAGTTAAGTGTAACTTTTACAGTTTGCCTGGTTTTGTATGGACATGTAATTTGATGGTAGGAGAGCATTACCAACCAGGATCCAGGTGTGGAAATTTTATTCTTCTTCTCTCAAGTATCTTTTGGATTAGTCATGACCAAAAGATCAGCTGGTTACAGGTTGTTTTTGGTTCCTGGTGGAAGCCCAGCTCCTGGTAGCAGCACACAGATGTCCCAGGATGCTAATTTTTTTTTTCTTTTTCTTTTCTTTTCTTTTTTTCAGTACTAGGGATTGAACCCAGGGGCATTCTACCTCTGAGCTACACCCCCAGTCCTATTTTTATTCTTTATTTTGAAACAGAGTCTCTCTAAATTGCAGAGAGTCTCACTAAGTAGCTGAGACTGGCCACCAAGTACTGGGATTACAAGCGTGCACCACCATGCCAGGCTGCTAACTTTTAAAAGTTATTTTATCTTAATTTTTTTTTCAAACAACAGAGGAGCATGTGTGTACAGAGGGGCATGTAGTCACTCAACCGAGCTTAGTAAAGCTTTAAGGAACTTACTACTTTATTTAATAGTACCAACTGTCATGGAAGATTTCCCAAAAGACTTATATGTGCTAAATGCCATTTGAAGGTCTCGTCATCTTAAATAGTAAAATGACTTTGGCACTCTTCTAGTGCCAGTCTCTTCTTTAGGGCTGTCATATGCAATTGGTCCACCACCAGGAGAAACAGGACAAACCATCCACCACGGTCACTAGCAACCCAGGCCATCAGAAAAGGATGTGACCACTGGTGAAATTCCAAGTCACCCACATCAGGAAGGGATGGCGCTCATAGCAGACGCACACCAAAACTATCCTGGTTGAATGGACGATTAACTATCCTCCTTTTTAAAATACCTATCTTCCAAGCACTTACAACTTCTTTGGTTGACCATTCTAAAACAAATATTTTTTGAAGTTCTTTCCTTTTCTAACCTAAGCCCCTTATATTGCTGTCTAGACTATTCCTTCCGATTCTACCCTACGTGGTGAAGACTAAACTAGTGGTTATGCTCGGCACATTAAACTTTTAAGTAGATAATGACAGGTAACGTGCATACTACTTACTAATCTAGGTTTTGTACAAATCAGTGATTTAGTCCTTGCAATAATCCCTTAAAGTGATACTATTTAAAACCCCACTTTCCAAGTAAGAAAGGAGGCTCAACGCCAGCTGGTCAGAGGCCGAGCTGGGATTGAACCCAGGCCACCAGCTCCACTGCCCCGGCTTCCAGCCACTTCACCGTTTCATGTCTGTCACTATCTGAGTTGCTATTCACAAATCTACCTTTTTTTTAAATAAAAATAAAAATAAAATAAATAATATATGAGGAGAAGCCAAAAATATTTTTCTCTCACTATTTTATAAATAAATGCAATGTTTCCCTTCTTCCTGAAAATGGAAGCTTAACATCAGCTCAACTGTATCTCAAAAAGGGTCTTTCGTTTATTCATGCTATCCCTATTAATGGAGAAAAAGCCTTGCCAAGCCAAATCAAGCCAATGTGTCTCCCACTCACTAGCAAACTGTTCTAAAAAGCACGACCCAACACCGGAGGCAAGCAGGAATTCTACCGGTCCACCACGCAAGCTGGAGGGCAGAGCTGAGATGGTGAGGCGGGCTGGGGGAGCCCACAGGACACCCAGGTACGTGGAGGCTTTAGTGGCACTCTGGCTTTTCCACGATTAAAACAACTGCTTGGGGCAGCGAAGTAGTAGCTCCTATCTACCTGCCTACCTGCCTACCTACCTATGTAAGTATGTATCTATACCTGTGTATACATCACACACACACACACACACACACACACACACACACACACACACTGCCTTTTTATTTTCCTTATCTTAGCTACCAAAGTATTAATTTTCTCTCCTCTTCTATTTCCTCTTCCTCTTCTTCTTCTTCTTCTTCTTCTTCTTCTTCTTCTTCTTCTTCTTCTTCTTCTCCTCCTCCTCCTCCTCCTCCTCCTCCTCCTCCTCCTCCTCCCTCTCCCCCTTCCCCCCCCCTTTCACTCTTTCTCTCTGTTACTGGGAATTTAACCCAGAGACATTCTACCTCCAATCCCTTTAAAAAATGTTTTGTTTTGTTTTGAAACAGGGTCTTACTGGGTTGCTGAGGGTCTCTCTAAGTGGCTTAGGCTAGCCTCCAACCTGTGATCCTCCTGTCTCAGCTTCCCAAGTATTGTTATTACAGGGGATGAGGGAAGTGCACCACGATGCCTAGCTGTGCTTACTCACTTGAGTCTCCAACACAGATAGAAAAGCCCACTCTCTTAGCTGTTCATGTCCCCGGCAAAACTTCCCCACACAAACCAGAAACATAGAGAGTGCGTGTAATCTAAATATATAAAATAGGTACTGGTTAGATTCAAATAAAAATAACATTATATATATATATATATATAAAACAATTATAACCCTATGTATGTCTTCTGACAAGCAATTTATATATATATATAAATTATATTTATATATATATATAAAACAATTATAACCCTATGTATGTCTTCTGACAAGCTAGAATCTTGAGAGAACAATAACTGCTTTTCCAGGTGGCTGGACAGGAGCCTGTTTTGGTTTTGACTACATAAATATCTTTTCACTGAAACCCTAAGTGATAAGATTCAGAGAAACCGTTTCTCAGGGATTATTTAGGAGGGACAGTAGGCAAGAATCCTTGGGAAGTGACCTGAGGCATTGGGTGGTCAAATTTAGCAAGTGGAAATAAAACATGATCGGTTAAATTTAAATTTTAGATAAGTCCCAAATATTGGGTGGGACCATCCTACCCAGGCAGAATCATATAAAGACAGGAAACGGCCACCAGGTGAGTGACCAGGGGAAAGACAGGCTCCCTGACCCAAAGAGCCACTTGCCCCTGGGAATTCTAGCCTCTGAGGTAGCTAAGAGCCAGATGCTAATAACAGCAGATGAGTTCTCAGGAGGGGCCCGAAGCATGCTGCTGGCGCTGAAACGGCGCTACCCAAGCAAGCCTTGCTTGGAATTCACCAAGTTGCTTGGCCCTGTAGCCAAGCAAGACCAAAATGGGGCAGAAAAGGGAACGAGGTGCCTGTGTACCCAGGGAGTGTCTGTCGTGCCCATCGGTGCCTTGTTATCTTGGGACACAAAATCTGTGTTCGGGAAGCTCATCTGTTTCTATGCTTCTGTACTTTCCTTTTTTGGTCTCCTTGTGCTTTTCTCTTATTTCTCAGTCACGTTTCTTTTTGAAAACTCTAGCTTTTGCCTCTGAGTAATTAATATCCAGGCTGTTAGTCTTGATCTCCCTCAACAAATCAGTCCATTCTCTATGTGACAGTCAGAGGACTCTCTCCAAAGACAGCTTTATTGTGCCATAATGTATACACAATACAATCCTCCAATTTCATGCATACAGTTCTATGAGTTTTGACAAAGGATAGGGTTGTATAACGACCACCGCAATTAGGATTGCAGAATATTTTCAACAAGAAGTTTTCTTGGTGTTTCTGCAATCCTAATTGTAGAATATTTGTAGAATTAGTAGAATTGTAGAATTAGAAAATTGTAGAGCCGGGCGTGGTGGCGCACGCTTGTAATCCCAGCATTCGAGAGGCTGAGACCGGAGGATCCGGGTTCGCGGCCAGCCTCAGCTACCTAGTGAGGCACTCCGCAACTTAGTGAGACTCAGTTTCAAAATAAAGAATAAAAAAAATAGGGCTGGGGGTGTAGCTCGGAGGTAGAATGCCCCTGAGTTCAATCCCCAGTACCGCCAAAAAAAAAAAAAAAAAAAAAAAAAAGAAAATTGTAGAATTAGAGAATTGTAGACTTTGTAGAATTGCAGAATATTGTGGGAGGAGGGTACCACATCTGGACCTTGATAACCACTGATCTGCTTTCTCACTGCAGCTTTGTCTTTTTTAGAATTTCATATAAATGGGATTATACTGTATGTAGTCTTTGATATTCAACTTCTTTCACTTAGAAAAATGCTTCTAGGATTCATCGATGCTGCTGTATCCATTGTTCATTTTTTTTTAATGCTGCTGACTGGAGTTGATTTCAATACTTTAAAATTTAAGATTTGCTTTATGATCCAAAATATTGTCTGCATGCGTTATTCTTACATGTCTCCCTACAAGAATGTGTGTTCTACTGTTATGCAGAATGTTCTAGAAATGTCAATTTGATCACATTTGTTGATAATGCTTTCAGACCTTTTGTATCCCTCCCTCCCTCCCTCCCTTCCTTCCTCCTTCCCTTCCTTCTTTCCTTTCTTTTTGGGGTGTGTGTGTGTGTGTGTGTGTGTGTGTGTGTGTGTGTATGTGTGAATAACTAGGGATTGAACTCAGGGTTGTTCTACCTCTGAGCTGCACCTCCAGCCCTCTTTTATTTTTTTTTTATTTTGAAACAGGGTCTCACTAAGTTGCTGAGGCTAAACTGGAACCTGTGATCTTCCTGTCTCAGCCTCACCAAGTACTGGGATTACAGGAGTGCGACACCAAATCTGCCTGCTTTCTTAAAAAATAAAATTGAAACTGAAATACTATAAGATTCACCCTCTTAATGTGTACAATTCAGTGGCTATTAGCATAGTCACAAAGTTGTAGTGAATGCCTATAATTTTCAGTTGCCTTAGCATCCATTTTGAATTTCCTCACACCAGAGCAGAGGTCCGTCACCCTTGACACAATGGTTCTCTGCCTCTTCCCAGGTCCTTAATGTGGACAATGCAAATACCTTATACAAAGCAGTTCTCTTCTCTTCTCTTCTCTTCTCTTCTCTTCTCTTCTCTTCTCTTCTCTTCTCTTCTCTTCTCTCCTCTCCTCTCCTCTCCTCTCCTCTCCTCTCCTCTTCTCTCCTCTCCTCTCTCTCTCTTTCCTTTCTCTCTGTTATTATAACCAGAAACTCCTAGCTTCCTTGGATCCCCAGGCTCTGATCTTGTCCTCAGCTCAGAGAGCCTAGAGGATGGGTTGGGCTCCTCTCCCCTGAGCTACAGCTTTGCAGGAAGTGAGCTGGGCCAATCACTAGGCTCACCTTGTTGCTTTCCTTTCTACTATAGACCACAAACCTCCAGTTCAATATCTGAAAATTATCATTATTATTTCATATATATGAAAGGGTAATTTTATAAAAATAAAATTACATATATACTGTTTTGTTTTCTAGTTGTTTAAGGCAAGAGAGTAAATCCGGTCCTGTTTCCTCCATCTTGACTCAGAGTAGAATCCGGAGAACCCAGAGGACTCTTTTTATGACACATCTCATCCTGCTGCCTCTGTGTTGGAAATGCTGAATGACTTCCTTGGCTATCAGTTTTAAGAGTCAATAAATGAAGAAGGAAAGGGATGTATGTGTGTATAACTTTGAGGATGCTAAAACATGGACTAAAGGGAAGAAAAAATAGTAATAGAATCTGAAAGATGAAAGTGTGGTCTCATGCAGAGGAAGGTGGGGGATTTATAAAGTCAGAATGAAACAAATAGAAGTCCCGAATCCCAGTGTCCTTAAGTCCCTCTGCTAGAATCCACAGACATAGCTGAAGCAAGATCCCACCCCGGCCCTTCCAACTGCTCAGCACCTCACCTGTCTACCTGTCTCATCCTGTCTACCTCCTTCACCCCATGGAATCTGGCCAAGAATACAAGCCTTGGAAATCAGTTCGATTCTGCTGTTAGTTTCTGTGTATGTGTGTGTGTGTGGGGGGGGGGGTGTCCTGAAAGAACTAGAGAACTAAGCTGAAAGCAGATCATTTGCTACAATATTGAAAAGTGAGACTATAAAAAGCAGATAATACTTGATTAGAAAGGACCCATGCAATTGGTAAAGTTAAGCAGATGGGCAAGATCTCAGCCCGTCTGAGAACCCAAGCGGTGACTCTTAGGAGAGATGCCATCTTCTTCTCTGAATGAGTCTGGGCTTTGTCGGGGTCGTTAAGCCTAACCGGAGGAGAAGGGTCCCTGGTGTGGTGCCTTGCTACCACTGTTTACTGCCAGGCAAGCACAGCTGTGAGTTTAATCCCCTCAGCTTCTCCCTTGAGTTTTGAGGTACCTTGGATAACTGCAAGGATACTGGGTAAGGCAAGAGAGACACCAGCATTTACTGAGGACCACTATCTGATTATCTGAGGGGCTTTGCCAGGGCCTTACAGACTTCCTTGGAGCCTCAGGCTCATGTGTGTGTGTGTGTGTGTGTGTGTGTGTGTGTGTGTGTGTGTGTGTGTGTGGTACTGGGACCCTAGGGTGTTCTACCTCTAAGATATCTAATGTGTATGTGTGTGTGGGGGGGAGTACTGGGACCCTAGGAGGTTGACCCAAGGGTGTTCTACCTCTAAGATATCTAAGCTATACCCCCGCCCTTTTTTTTTTTTTTTTTTTGAAACAAGGTCTCACTAAGTTGCTGAGGATCGTACTAAATTAGAGGCTATTCTCGAACCTTCCATCTTCCTGTCTCAGTGTCCCAAGTACTGGGATTACAGGTGTGCGACACCATGCTCAATTTGAGGATATCTTTTCTATCAGACAGAAATCATTTGTGTCTCTACCAAACAGAAAAATAAAATCTACAACTTAGTATGTAATTTCACATTAGTAAGAAAAGGAGTCAAATTGTTGGGGGGTGACGGGTTGATACTTCACCTCAGGAACTCAGGATCAGCAGGGTCC
Organism: Graphiurus murinus; assembly: GCA_004027655.1. Taxonomy (NCBI): domain Eukaryota; kingdom Metazoa; phylum Chordata; class Mammalia; order Rodentia; family Gliridae; genus Graphiurus; species Graphiurus murinus. The sequence goes on along the minus strand of PVLC010007515.1, from coordinate 5,263 downwards.
TTGGCTTCTGTGGCAGAAAAGAATTTCAGCACATGCCAGTCAGAGACAAAGACAGAGGTTTATTTAGGAAAGTGGGGGATACATGTTCAAGAGTCGTCTCAAAAGGGAAAGAGTGATGTTTTGGGTGTCACACAGTTCTTGTTTATAGGTGGTCCTGTGAGAGGGTGGGGAGGGGTGCACAGCAGGGATGAAGGTTGGTTTTTCTCAGAATCCTCAGGTCCCCTTGATGGGCCTGGGCTTGACCAAGTGTCAAACCTTCTTTATGGATCCTTTGTTTACCAAATACCTTAGAAACTTTTGATGGGAAATAGCCCTTTAGGATTAAAGGTGAGGGCCTGGGAGATGTTTGCCTAAGGAAAAATAAACCCTGTGTGGCAAAGATAAAGATCATAATGGAATTTTTAGATTTAAAGCTACAGTCTTCATTTTCTTCTGTTTGTCTCTTTATCTATTACTTTTATTTTACCTATTCTACCTCAAAATGAAAACAGATTTCTCTAGATAATTACTCATTGGTAAGTTTGCTAAACAACTTTCTAGTATGATAGGGAAAGGATAAGGTTTCTCTCTCAGTCTTGTTTCCAAGTTTGGGTTGATTATTTTTCTAATCAATACAATAAAAACCTATTATTGTAATAGTATTCAGGCTGCTGGCTGGGTGGGGAGAGGGTTCCAAATTTCATGGGCTATGGAGGCGGGGGCTTATATCATACTATGTCTTTTTTTTTTTTTAATAAAAGAACACAAAAATACTTTACTTTTGAAAATCCTCCAAAACTACACAAACATGAGACGCATAGTTTCTACCCCTCAAAGGGCAATGAAAGGGGTCGTGCACAAAGGGGTCCTGTTTATTTTTCAAATACTCTCTGTAACTAAGCACCTTTAACTCCAAGTTAAATAATGTGGAAGCAACCTATGTTTTTTTGGAGTTATCTAATATTGCCTCATGCTCCGATCATCCAGGCCGAGTTACCCACGTGAGTAATTCGGTTGGGTGAATTCTCGACAGCCTGGCAAATTGTCTTTAAAACCTTACACCAGGAAACATGTGCAGGCATTGAATTTTCAATGGCCAACAAGACATTAAGGGCTAGCGTGAGGAAAATGGTTCTTCAGCAGCCCACAGTCCTCACCCTTGCTAGGGCATGCGTGTCCTTGCCAGACCCCCTTCTGTCCCCACTCACTAAACGGGCTGCTGCTTCATCAGCTCAGTTACTTCCCAGCCCCACCTTGAAAGCCAAGTGAGGCAGGGCAGAGGATCTGAGAACAGAGGGATAAAAAGGCCATTTACATCACCTCCTGTGAGGTCTGGGGAGGTGAGCAGGGAGGTGAGAGACCTTGGGTGCCAGGAGATCAGGGCGCACCAGCCCACAAGATAGCAATTCATATCAAGGATTGAACTTGGGCAAAAGACACTGGTTCTCCAAAGCCCAGTTTTTTTTTTTTGTTTGTTTGTTTGTTTTTGTTTTTTTCGGTACTGGGGATTGAACTCAGGGGCATTCTACCTCCGAGCTATACCCCCAGCCCTATTTTTTATTCTTTATTTTGAAACCGAGTCTCACTAAGTTGCAGAGTGCCTCACTAGGTAGCTGAGGCTGGCTGCGAACCCAGATCCTCTGGTCTCAGCCTCCTGAATGCTGGGATTACAAGCGTGCGCCACCACGCCCGACTCAAAGCCCAGTTTTGATCAATCATAAAAGAGCAGACGGGGAATCTCAGTAAGGTTTAAAAGTCCAACATCTTCGGTGGTTATTCTTTTCCAGGAACCACTACCTACTCTGGGAAGGGGAGGGGACCTGTTTTTGTCTTCTGTCTTTCCTTGACTTAAAATAAACTTTCATATTTCTATACCCTTCACTAGTACTTGGACAAAACACTGTAAGAGGAGACACCCCCATTTCACAAGTTTTGCCTTAACCAGACTATTCTTCCACCTGTTTTGAACTACAAGTGGGGTGGAAGAAGGAGGGAAAGGAGGAGAAAGGAGATGCAAGGAGAGTATTAAAGTATTAGGGTACTCAAAAAGATGTATAGAGAGGGCACTTAACATGTGATGTGTGTAAGAATATAATTAGATCTTTTCTATCAAAGGAATAGCTTGACTTAGGCTCCATTCTGTAAACCGCCATTGTGTAACCTTGTGAGCACTTGTATTTTTTGTAAAGATAGCATTTCCTGGAAATTGCAAGTGCCAACCCCTCCCTGGCATTCCCTTAGCCAATGGCATAAAGATTGTGAGGCCACGCTCCCACAAGGTGGCAGGATCCCTTTTTATTTTTTATTTTTTTCAGTACTGGGGATTGAACTCAGGGGCAATCTACCTCCGAGCTATACCCCCAGCCCTATTTTTTATTCTTTATTTTGAAACCGAGTCTCACTAAGTTGTGGAGTGCCTCACTAAGTAGCTGAGGCTGGCCTCGAACCCAGATCCTCCGGTCTCAGCCTCCCGAATGCTGGGATTACAAGCGTGCGCCACCACGCCCGGCTGGCAGGATCCCTTTTTAGAAAAAGTAAAATTCACCTTGCTGAGCCGCTTTCAAATATGTGTCTTTTTCTACATCGCCATGGAAATTTATTCCTAACATGCACATGCAGACTTCTTGGAATGGTTCCTACATGGTTAACATGTATTAACGTGCTTGAGACAGGAACTGACTGTGTATTAATGAACCTGAAGCAGGCACTACTTTATTCCTAGAAGAAGAAACAAAACAATTGAATAACTTGCCCAGGTAAAGTCATAACCTACATATTTTCATCCCAGAGTAGTCACATTCAAAAGAACACAAAGAATTTTGTGTGTTTTCTGTGTAATTCCTTTGAAAAACTTAAAAATCTAAACACAGCTTATACCTACTCTTACTGAAATCCTTCAGCCTCTCCTATTCACTTATTCCCTTTGCATTTGGTCTCAAATAACAACAATCCAACTTAAAGGTTCTCAAGACTAAAAGGTTTCTGGTGAGGCTCTTGTAACCAGAGGTGTTCTCCCTGCAGGCATGGCTAGATCCAGGGCCTCTGGGATGTCATCTGAGCTTTGAATGTGTTTCTCTCTCTGCTTCTTGACTCTGCTTTCCTCTGTGCAAGGGCTTTGCTCTAGAGTCAGTTTCTTTCACAGTGGTGGGGGAAATTCCTTCCAGCAGGTCCAGTCTCTACAGGGAGAAATCCTGGTAAAACAGATACCTCCTCTCTCCTCGGATCCACATATCGGTCATAGGGAAGGCCAGCGCTCCCAAATCATGGAGACCTCTGGTTGGCCAAATAGAACTCAGGTGGCTGGGTAAGGGGGAACTCAGTCTTCCCAGAAGAAGCAAGGAGCATGCTGTTACCTGACCAGGGAGAATGACGCTATCCGTGACGTCCTGAAACACGGCTTTCTCTCCCTCTTCTGACCCAGAATTTTCTCGGTCGTCGGTTGTGCCATTCAGAAACCACCAGCTCACACCCCAGCCCCAGAGTCCTCACCGGATTCCATTTCTGCTTTGCAACTCCCCTCTCCCAGGGCTTCCTTCTGATTTAGACTCAATGTCAATCAGTTACATTCTAATTTGATTTTTTTTTGCTAATGCACTATGTCTCCCAATAATACTTGAATTTAAAAGCCTAAGTGAGCAATTAAAGCATTTATTCCCAGTTCGAATTAATTTTAGCGTTGGCACATGGGGAGGGAAGGCCTTCGTCACAACACACAAACGCCCAACGAATGTGCCTTTCCCCCATGCAGGGTACTGTCACGGTCACGGCGGCCAGGACCTTCTGCTGCCCACACAGCTGACCATCAGGGCAGGAGGAGAGAACCTGACTGCAGCTCACACTCAGGGAATTCCTTCCACGAACAGTCATAGTGTTTCTTTTAAACCTGGGACTCATGGGCAGCCACTTCTCCTGGAAGGGATTTACAAGGGCTCAGAATGATCTTACCTTCTCTGGTTACCCAAACAGAACAGTCGACCTAACCCACATTTCAACGGATGTCACCTCACATATATATATTCTTGCACTATTCTTTTTTTTCTCTAGTGTCTCTCTCTCTCTCTCTCTCTCTCTCTCTCTCTCTCTCTCTCTCTCTCCCTCCCTCCCTCCCTCCCTCCCTCCCTCCCTCTCAGCAAAAACACTTTTTGACCCCTAGACCTTTGTCATTCTTGACCACTTAACGCCTCTTCTTTAATGTGCTAAGGAAATGTCTTAGAGGGGGGCTGCTGGCAGCCCTAAAGGAGTGAGAGTTATGTTGACAGCTGCGAATAAATGGAAGTAAATAAATGGAAAGCAACATTTCTTCTCCCTCCGACACTAGGTGGAGGAGACTATTATTAAGTCGACTAAGAGCTCACACCTAGACCACAGCCATGTGATCTCAGCTGCTGGGCCAACTTTTGATTTTTAAATACATTCTTCCCAGTGGTGGCTCAATACTTTTTCCAAATTGTTTCTTGTCAACAAATAAGCTCAATTCCCACCCCTGACTTTTCACTTTGAACCAATGAGTGCTATGTCTACCTGCAAGTGAAACACAAGGGTGGTATTTGTAGTGAAGAGAAGTGCATTACCCTTTATTCCTTCCACATTCTTCCAGAGGACACTGGCATTGATTAGGTGTAACAAATTTATTCCCTAAGGAAAAGGTTTGCTAATGCAGGAAGGCTAAACAACCCGCACATCACCAGAGTTTATTTTCTTCATTCTATTGGTGACATTGGTCCCTAGCGGCCACTAATCAATAGAGCTTGCTATTTCTTTGTTGAAGACTTCACTATAAAATGCTGTACTCCTTTTGATGAGGTAGATTAGAAGTGTATATGTTAGGCAGAAAAGAGGTATCGGGAAAATTCATAGAAATATGGTTTTTAGCCTTTTAAAAATCCGGAGAGTGTCGTCCACCCCTTAAAAAGAAAAATTTTGGTTCGGCCCGAGAGAAACGTATGGCCCAGCCCACCGCCCACCGGAGACGCACACCTGGAAAGAGGAGGAGCGAGACCTCACCTGGAACTCAACCTATGAAAATCTTGGAAACTGAGAGTGAGGGGCTGGAAGGGCCCCGCCCTCTCCTATACCCTCTGGAAGCCACGTGTCGCTCGCTCTCTTGGACTCCTGCCCGGGATTGGGGACCATGTCCTAAGCTTATCTGCACTCCCCGTCTTTCCTCCACCCCAGTTTTCCTCGCCCTGACCTGTTCCTGAATAAATCTGCCAGATGTTGCAGTTTGATATGTGTTAAAATTCTTTTTTTCACAATATCAACGAACCTGGAGTATTATTCTATT
>PVLC010007514.1:14450-63047 GCA_004027655.1 Graphiurus murinus | reverse complement strand
GGAGGGAGAGGAGGAGGGAGAGGAGGAGGAGAAGGAGGAGGAAGTGGAGGAGGAGAAGGGAGGGAGGGAAGGAGGAGGCCAGATGAAAAACAAGAAAAATCCCTGGCCTATTATAGTAGTAAGTCTTATTTTTAGGGATGAGATTGGAGATAATAGTAGGAAGGATAGGCAGATCAATAACAGGTATTAGAGGAGAAAGTAAAGAAAAGCAAGAGTGAAAGAGTCCTAGGTTGGAACTTGCGCATATGGGGAAATAATAATGCCATTCACAGAGAAAGAGAATACAGGGTAAAGGGAAAAAATAAAACCATAGGTAGAATTCAAGTCAGCAACTTTCATGTTTCTTATCTACAACAAGCACTCTCTGATATATATTGTGGATACTGCCATTACTTTTTAACATCTATAATCTATGGTGATACAGACACATAAATACATAAACACACACTGAAATGAATATCATGTATTCATTTATTTATCGAGTATGAATGAAGCAGTAGTCTAAGTGTGTTACTCATTTAACCTCACACAAATCCAAGTCACACAGAAGTAAAGTGAGAAGCCCAAAGCCACCCAGTGGATAAATGTTTCAGTGAGGCTCCAAAGTCTATGCCCTTAACCACTTATATCACAGGACCTTTCAAACACCTGCGCATACAGGCATGCACACACATACCACACAAGTTCTGCAGCAAAGGTGCAACAGAATAAAGACTGATTGCAATTCTAAGAACCTGGAAGTGTGGAAACACCACTCTGAGGAAAGCAGTGCAGAATGAACTTCAGTGCTGCTTCCCACAGCAGAATGAGCTGCCAGGCAAAATGGCTAGTGAAAATGAAAAACGGGCAGGATAAGGCACCTTGGCTCAAAATCCAAGGAAAGCTTGAGAAATTTTGCCTAAGTCATGGTTTGTCAAAATATGTGGCACTGAAAATAAATGCCTGTTCTAAGTTGGTAGAGGGGTTTTGAGGGGTTTGCCTGATTCACTTCAATAATGGTGAGAATCTGAGAACTCATTACTCACAAGATCCCTGAGTACTGACTGTTTCACTATCTCAGGAGATTAAGCAAGTAGGACACATTCATAATGTCTTGCACCCAGGCATTTCCATCTACAGACCTTTGTATGAAGAAGTGGAAACACCTTTTAGAAATGTCTAATAAAGTTTTCTAATGTCTAATAAAATTGCTCCTCTAGGTAGGGCAGAGGAGCAATGGAAATGAGGGCAGAGGGGAGTATTGGCAAATTCTAGCACCAGGAATAACAGTATCTGGTCCATCACAATAAGGTCCTCACTTAGGTTGAGCATGAGAGTAACATTAGGAGTTACAGACCTTGCAAGGGTCTGTATGATAAAACAGAATAAAGACATTCACATATTAATCTCTGACATCTGTGAATACATCAGTTTATGTGACAAAAAGAGGCATTGCAGATGTGGTTAAGTGAAGGATTTTAAAGTTGGAAGATGATCCTGGGTTATCTGGATGGGTCCAATATAACCACAGAGTCTTCATAAGAGGATGGCAGGAGAAACAGAGAGAAGGACATGTAAGGATGAAAGCAGAGGTAAAGAGGGAGAGCTTCAATGCTGGGTGAAGGAGGAACAGACCACCAGCCATGGAAGTTGGGAAGCCACTAGAGGCTGGAAAAGGCAAAAAAAAAAAAAACAAAAAGTTTCTCCTACAGCCTCTAGAAGAAATGCAGCCCTGCAAGATAATAAATTCATGTTGTTTTAGACTACATTTAGTTTGTGGTAATTGGCTATAACATCAATAAGAGATACACACACAAAAATATAAATTTCTAACATTAATTTTCTAATATAAATTAATAACATTATATTATTCCTTTTGTTCAATATTTGTTTATTCATTCATTTATTCTTTTATTCACCAAAAAATTATCAAGCCGCAGGCTTCCAAGGCCTCCTTTGGTGCCTATAATATAATGGCAAGGAAGACACACGATGTATGCTCCTAAAATGCTGTGTCGTAGAGGGAACGCAAAAAAATGAATGCAATAAATGTGCATGTGTTTAGGGAGCGGGTATTGAGAATTGAACCTGGGATATTCTACCTCCGAGCTATAACCCCAGCCCTATTTTGCTTTTTATTTGGAAACAGGGTCTTGCTAAGTTACCACATGCTAGCTGTGAACCTCTATTCTCCTGTCTCAGCCTCCCAAGTACTGAGATTACAGGCATGTGCCACAGCACCAGTATGCAGAAGATTTTTTATGTAATGGAGTGGGGTGCCAGTGGGAGGGATAAAGGAAAGAAGGGTCAGTTCTGCTGAGGTGTTCAAAGAGGTCTCGTGGAATTTTAATTTTATCCCTTGGTCTCTACTTTTTTTTTTTTTTTAATTTGAGAATGATGATAAAATTCTGTGTAGGAAAGAACTATAAAGTCTTCCTAGGGAAAAAAAAGTATATGCTATATCCTACTGCTCAGTCAGCCTTTCAGAGAATGGAATGGCAAGGGATAAAACCAACAGTGATAGCAGCTACTGCTGCCTAGCTGATCCTGAGCTTCCTGGGAGGAAGTGAAGGAGCCTCAGAGGGCAGGCCTGGCCAAGAAGGTCAGGAAAGCCATAGCGCATTCGGGCACTGGAATAGTCAGCAAAATCAATCCTTCATTTCCTCCCCAGAACGTTAGGTATTGGGGAAATGTCACATTTTCCTGAAAGTTAATCAAGGTATAAAATAATGTTGAAATTTTATTTCACTTTTTAGAACCAAGCAACTATAGAAATAGTTTCTCTATTCCTCCCACCAATTCTCCCCACCCCAACTCCATGCTCCAAATATATATATATATATATTTCACTTAAAAATCTGGATACTCTGTAACTTTTCTTATTTTTCTTTTTGATTCACAAGTATACATTATTTCTACATGATATTAAGTGGGTTTTGTTCTGACATCATGAGATTATGACTAATGGCTCCAAGTTGAATGCCATAAGTGTGATAAAACACCAAATTCTAAAGGTTGTACCTTTACGTGTCCTTGAGCAAGGTCCTAAGAGAACTTCTAACTAGCCCTGATACCATTACCCCATCTCCCCTCCAGTTCGCCTTGTTTAAACAGGACACTGGGCATGTGAAGTAGAATATCTGAAGCAGTGAGCCAGGGTCTGAGGGAAGAGTAATTTGTTTCTCTTCCTCTTCCAACAAGGAAAGAAATCTGCTTCTCAGACAAAACCAGTGATGACTTGTAAAAATTGGGTGCGGTTGCAGGGAAATGAGGCAGGCCGACATTCTATTTTTACTTATATAGTAGATTTGCTCTGTGATTTAGGGACCGGCAGGAAAGGAATTGGGCAAAGTGATAGGAGAAGAATCAGGAATTAATGGTGAGAACCACCACTTCTACTATGGTGTGTCAAGAACATCACATTTCTTGTAGGTCACATTTACCATGGAAAGTAGCCAAGCTTGGGCTCCCTTGCAGGCCAACCAAAAAGACAGCCATCTGGGCAAGGACATCCCAGCAGATTTGGGATAGCAGGCTTTGAGCCGCACCACAGGACAGGACAGAGACCAAGAGGAATCATGCTAGAACCATCTCCCTGAAGGAAACACAGCAGGGAGGCTGTCCCCAGGTGTCCTGAAGGGGACGCACAGCTCATAGAGAGCAAGTGACTGAAAGACAGTTACGCAAAGAATATCTGCAAGCCTTTCTTCTATCAGTCCCTCCTATCAATTCTCCCTACCCCAACTCCATGCTCCAACTCAGGTACAGCCAGAGAAGAAACAGCAGAAGAAGAGGGAACAGTGGAGAGAAGTAACGGAAGGCTTAGGCCACGTTCACTACCTGCCGTGATTCCAACCAATACCCATGAGACTGGGAGGGAAAGGGGTGAAGTAGGAACAAACTGTTTGGAAGAAATAATTCAAGCTCTGCACTGGCATAAATAGCAACAAAATTTTTAAAAAGTGAGGATTAAAAAAAAACTTTCTGAGAACTTATTAAGAGAAAGAAAGAAGCATATCTCAAGGTTGTGAATGAAGAAAACAAAAACATATTCTCTATCCAGTGAAAACTGTTTAATAACTGGTATTTACCAGCACAGTGGGGTATTTAGAGAATAACTTTACAAGTGATACCTAGCTTGAAATAAAGTGAAGACTGTGATTTTCTTCCTTAAAACAAGCAGAGAAAGCACACATTTAATTTTTTCCAAAGTGCTAGAAATATAAACACAATTTCTGACTCCTATGAAGCAGAATGAAAGGAGAGAGGCTGCTAACTACACAGAGAAGAAGAAATGTTAGGTGCAAATATTGTTCTGTAAGTTAAAAATATATACCCATGTATACCAGCTACCTTTTTTAGGAACAAAACATACAATCAGTTTTAGTTTTAATTTTTTCAAATAAACAAATTTTTCATCAACATATTAGGAAAAAATTTACCTTCATATAAGTAAATGCAAACATAGTAATTCTAATTTGGAAAGATTTTGCATCTATATTTATTGGTTAACAAAATATAAAACCAGAAAGGTACAGTAATATTTAAGATTTAACTGATTATTCTTTGGAGGCAAATGACTAACATTTCACCTCAGCAAAGCAAAAATTGCTACCAGAGGTACTATTTATTTTATAAAAATAGTCCCTATTTATTATCTAAGATAACACCTATACACATCATAATCAAGAAACAAAATTTTTAAAAGTATGATTTTTTTAAAAAAATCCAAACTTTGTGTTGTAATAATGTGATACTAATTAAAGTGGTGTCTTAGAAATCAAGATGTCTACTCTCCATAATCCACAGTAATGAAGAGGGGAAATAGAGACCGACCAAAAGAGTGGACAGAGAGTCAGTCAATTGTGCATACTGTGAGATGTAATTTTATTCCAATATTAGGTCCAGGGGAGTTAAAAAAAAAAAGAATGCCTCAAAAATTTCCCTAACACTATGCAAGTTCTGTGTGGACCTTCCTTACTAAACATCTTCTATATTTCATCCTGAAAATACACAGCTGTTTCCCAGCTGACCCAAGGCGATGGCCCAAGCTTCATAAACCTTCTAGCCCTTGCTGGGGAAAGTAGTTTAAATGAACAACAAAAATAAATCCCCAAATACAATTTGGTTAAAAATCTTTGTTTCAATAACCTTTCTTTCAGTACTTGAAAGGCAAAGAATATGAGATAACAATAACTGCTATAAAGCCAGGTTTCTTTAGAAGAAGATATCAAATAGGATCCACATTCACAGAAGTGCAAAGGAGGCACCAAGGCACAAGCCATGGAATAATAGATGAACTCTGTTGCTAGGTGGCAACACTGCTGGGCATGTGTGGTAAAGCCAGGTATAGTGCACAGACTGAAGAACTCAAGTGCTATCAAAGATAAAAATCATCTGCCATTTTCTGACAACATAATAAAAAGTATAGGTGATGGTCATCTTGCTTATCGAATAGTTCCATGAATGGTTCATACCAAAAGTGAAAAAATACTTGAAATTTAAAGTCCATTAATAATAAATAATGCACCTAAACATACTAAGTTTTTTTTTGCTATGAAAATTAAAATTGTAAGGTTGTAGTTTTATTTCCAAAAACAACCTCATTACTTCAGCCCTTTGACCATGGAATTATTTGGTTTGTCAAGGCAACATATATACTGGTATTTGATAACATTTGATCAGCAATTATGTAGACCCTAATCTGGACATAACGTAGTGCTCGAAATGATTCACTATTACTGGTACAACAGCATTCGTCAAAGCTACACTAGATGAATTAAAACCAGAAACTGTAAATGCCTGCTCAAAGAACTTAGGGAGTAAGGTATGATAATTTTTAGGTTTTCCTGGGAATAAATGAAGAAGGTAGGGAAAACATTTGTGCGCCAAGACAAGTTGGTGGAGAAGGATTTGCTGCCACATTTGATGAAGAAGAACAAATTGAAAGCCATCAAGAACCTAGTGCTGTGTGCATATATGTCACTATTACTGTGAATTACATTATGGGATGAAACTATAATGCACCAATAAATGTATTTTAAAAATGCTAACAAATGAGAAATTAAAAAAAATAAGTATTAACATATGAAGAAATGGAAGAACTTATCAAACTATCTTCAGAGGAAGATGAAGAAACAGAATAACCACCAATGTGGACTTTACCAAAATTTTCCAAAGTGTTCAAATTTGTGCAAACATTAAAGGAAAAAAGTATGGAATAAAAACACTTGGATGATATGCAATATTAAAGTCACCCATGTTACTACCTAAGGATTAAATCTCTGCAACACTTGCATGATTTTAAAAAAGAAAGAAGAGCCTGGTGTGGTGGCACATGCTTGTAATTCCAGTAGTTGGGAGGCTGAGACAGGAGGATTGCAGGATGGTGGCCAGCCTCAGTTACTTAATGAGGCTCTCAGTAACTTAGCGAGACCCTGTTTCAAAATAAAGAATTAAAAATGGACTGGGGGGTAGCTTGGAGGTAGACTGCCCCTAGGTTCATACTCCAGTATTGCAAAAAATAAATAAATAAAAAGAAATAAAAAAAGAAAGACACAGTGACTTCCAGTTGCAATGTTCTTTTCTGGTTTTGTTTGTTTGTTTGTTTGTTTGTTTGTTTGGGGAGGGCTCAACTATCCAGGATCTTTAACCATCAACATCATCTGCACCTAAAATCTAACTACTGTTCTTTTCCATCACATGATGGTCCAGGATCACCTGCAACAGTTCATCCTCCTTCAGTTGTAAATCTCAGAAGGTCAATAACAGCCTAACAAAACGTCATAATGCCCATATAATTCACCTCACTTCATCTCCTCACATAGGCATTTTCTCATCCCAAATCATCTCAAGAAGTTCAGTATAGGATAATAAGATATTTGGGGAGACAAAGAAAAAGATCGCATCCACATAACACATCCCAGTACCATTGTCTCTTGTATCCATGAGGAATTGATTCCAGATTCCCCATCATCACAGTTACCAAAATCTACAGATGCCCAAGTCTCATAAAAAAAAGATAATTTTTTTCATATAATCCACATAGTTGTTCTGTATACTATAAATTTAGTCTAGGCTACTTATAATATCAAAGTTAATCTAAATTCTATGTATAGTTGTTAGACTATGTTTAGGCAATAATAACAAGAAAGTCTGCACATACTCAGTACATATCCAATCTAATTAATATTTTTTGATCCTTCATTGATTGATTCATGGATATGAAAGCCTTGAATAAAGTGGGATGGCAGCCTATTGTTGCAATTATTTCATTTTTGTTTGTTTTTTATTAACCTCTTACTGGGATATACACACATACCTATGATAAACTAAACTTTATCATAAGTATATATGTATAGGAAAAAGCATAGTGCATATAGGGTTTGGTACTCTTTAAAGTTTCAGGTATTCACGGGGGGTCTTGAACATACTGTTCTGAAGATACCAGGGGCTACTATAACTTTCAGAAGTCATATAAACATGAAAAGGCACCAAAAGACTAAGATAGGCTAAAGGTACCTTATTCCTTTTGAGTTCCAGAAACCATAGAAACGTTGACATCAATCTCATGAGAAAATTCTGGGACAGGTTTTTAAGCAGATGGCTTGTATATATTTAGGGAGAAAGGGTGGAAATCAAGAAAGTCCAAGTAAGGTCAGTATAAAATTTCAAATAACATCAATATTAGTCCCTTTTTTTTTGATACTGCTTCTCTATTGGAAGAATAGATGGCTATAGCCAAGATATGCGAGGCCTTGATTACATTAAAATATTCAACAGAATCAAAAGATTCTTTCTAGGTTATTTCTTTTGTCAATATTGTTTCTCAGTGACTTGAAAGAAGACGAAGAAGTAATGATTATCCACAAAAATCCATTTTGATTTATTTAGCATAAAATAATAATTGTTTCACTTTTATACTTTGATGTTTTACTCATCATTTTTGTTGCTGTAACCCCAAATACCGGTCCACCACAATTTAGAGGAAGGAAGATTTATTTGCTCACAGTTCTGGAGGTTTCAGAGTTTTCAGTCCCTGTTGAGCGTGGTGGAGTCTATGGAGCTCAGGGAATGGCAGCAGAAGGCAAGGGACTCCGCTCCGGCACCATGGAGACCAGAAGCAGAGAGAAAGCAAGGAGAGGAGGGACACACCCAAGCCCTCTCTCCATCATGTCTGCCTTTTTTACTACATGAGGTCTGGTGGACATTTTAAATACAAACCATAATATTTGGGTTCAGCACACATTGTTACTTCTCCTTCAATGATTTTCCCTAATCTTCTCTGATTCCAACAGAAAAGCTCTTATGTTTTCATTAAATCTCAGTTTGACTTACAATTCTTATCCTCTTCAATGTCTTACTTAAGGAGATGCATAAGTACTTTCCCCAATACTGAATAATTGAATTAATCTCATTATTTTATAAACTAGTTGTTTACTTGCTGTTCAGCTACCTAGACTATGATTGTTCTACGTGTGTGTGTGTGTGTGTGTGTGTGTGTGTGTGTGTGTGTAGGGATCAAATACAGGAGCATTCTGAGTTATATACCCTCATCTCTATTTTATTTTTTATTTTGAAGCAGTCTTATTAAGTTACCACACACTACACTCAAACCTGTTATCTCCTGTCTCAGTCTCTCAAGTCTTGGATTATAGACATCTGCCAACATGCCTAGCTTATGACTGTATTAAAGTATTTTTAAAATTTTAAATTTTTCTCTTGGTATTCTGAGTGTCTGAATCTTTATAAATATTCATTTACTGTTTGAGGAATAAAATCAACTTGCATGATTCCAGATGAGGTTAAAAAGCAGGATGGTAAGAAAATCTTATGAGAAATTACAGAGGAGTATGTATCTATCAGTACAATAACAGAAAAGTCCTAGTTTCATACAAGTCATTTACCTGTCCATTGTTCCAGATTATCATTGAAATGATCCACAGAACATTATTAAAAAATAAAAATGGAGAAAAACCAGTGAGAAGAACCACCAATATGACAATAGCTTTTAGTAAATTATGCAAAAGCAATGCAGATCATATTGAAGAAGGAAGTTAGAGGTGATTCCCAAAGTCCCCTGTTGAGAAAGCTCAGAATCATCAGGAAAGAGGAAGAGTAAGAAACTAACACTACCTACCTTGGGAGAAAAAACTCTGGAGCCATGGACTGCACATGGCCAATATGCACCACCCCATGTAGACCCATTTTCCACTAGGAAACTAAAGTCCCTGGCTGACTTCACATAGGCTAGAGTCATCAACAGATGAATGGAACAGTACCAGAGCCAGCAAAGCTGACCCATCTGTAAGGATGAGAGCCAAAAGAGGCCACATAACCCATAAGCCAGTTCTGAACATAATAGTCATTAATAAAAAAGAAAATTTTCTATCAGGAAGTCTCCCTGCTTGGAATGCCAGTACTTTTGCTTCTCTCACCATTCCCCTAGGTTGTTAGATTATGTACATTTATGGTCTTTTGTCCAAAATCTCAAGATATGATAGAGAATTTTTATGGCAATATTTTAGACAGTGAGAACTCATCTAACCATTTGTGGATGGTTACTAGCATTGAGTAGACTTCTCCTATTCAATGAATAATTTTAAGAACATATATATGATTAAAAATATCATCTGACCTACATAAATAGGTAGGGCATATAAAAACAAACAAGATCAATGCAGGAAAAAAATGTCTATATGGCAATGACATTTTTAAACTCCAAAGGCAAAGATTCCCCTAATTATTCAAGTTAAAGAAATCTGAGGGTGTGGAGAATCAAAATCAAGGCAGCTTCAGAATTCTTCCACCAAATATTAAATACTAAAATAAAATTAAATTACATATGCAGAGTTTTTATAAAAAAGAATTGTTACCCAAAATTTTGATGTGCAGCCAAAGTGTAGGTCATATGTAAATGCAAAATAAGTATATTCTCTTAATGCTAATATTCAGAATCAGAATATTAGATGTTTTCCCATAAATATTATTTGCAAGTACATATCAGTTTGCCAAGAGGTTACACACAGGAAAAATAAATAAAAGATTGAAACAACAAACGAAATGCCAAAGACTAAAAAAGAATCTATATGAGGCCATTGAGGAATCACATAATATATTGGGGAATTATAAAATATCATATAGATCTCAGGGAATTGAGGGATATGCTGATATAAAAATATTTACATATAAAAATATCATCAAGCCAGTACCTGGAATTCACATACCTGGGAAGCTTAGACAGGGGGATCAGGCCTCCAGGAATTTAGCAAGACCTTGTTACAAAAAGAAAAAGAAAAAAGGGATGAGGTTGTAGCTCAGAGGTAGAATGCTTCTGGGTTAAATCCTGAGTACCAATAAAAAAATACCATCTAAAATAAGATAAACATAAAATTGTAAATAAAATTCATCTGGAATTTTCACACATAAAATAATGATTTATTATCCTTAGTATATAAAGAACATTTACAAATTACTAAGAAAAAGACAGCAATGACAAAGATATTAGAAATGACTCCAAAATACCATTAACAGAATGGAAGTTTAAGATTTACTCTAATAGCAACCAAATAAGATAATATAAAATAATACCACAAAATATTTTTCATCTGTCAGAATAGAAATAATAAGGAAGTGGAATGAATACTAATCCAAAGATGGCTAGGATGAGAACAAAGGGACACTCCTATCCACAACTAGTGGTAATGCATTAATTATTAGTCTTTCTAGAAACCATACCTGTTACTGCATGAATAAAAGCCTTGGAAATTATTTATTTTGTGACTCAAGAATTCGCTAAAATTACAGAATAAAATTTTACATAAAATATAAAAATTATAAGGGGAAATCATCCATTTATTTACTCAGCAAACAATTATTTTCTCTATTCTAAATGTGGAGTACAATAACCAAATGTGAAATTTATATGTTGAAATCCTAACCTACAATGTAATGGTATTAAGAAGTGGCATCCTTGGTAAATTATTAGATTATAAGGACAGAACTCTCATTTGTGAGATTAGTGCGGGTGTGTGTGTGTGTGTGTGTGTGTGTGTCTCAGAAGAGCTCCTTTATCCCTTCTGCCATGTGAAGATTACAGCAAGAAGACAGCTTTCAATGTGGGAAGGGAGCCAGAGGAAAGTCCACCAAGTGCTGTGTGCATGTATGTCACTATCAATGTGAACTACATCATGATGTGAGACTATAATGCACCAATAAATGTATAAAAACAACCCAAAGTAAAATAAAAGGTGTTCCATACTTTAAAAAGAGAGTTCTGTCTCATATTATAATGGCAAATATTCTTCGAGATTCCCAAAATATGTTACCAAATTAAAGATTAAAAATTTATGAGAAGATATCTGGTTCATTTTCTTTGAGCTTTGTAAAATGCATATTGTTTTAAAAAATACAGCTCTATAGTTATTAACTTGGTTATATAAAAATGACTTTGAAGTACTGTCATAAAGAATAGTATACAAATGCACTACAAATCATTGGAAGTTCCACCATTTTTAAATAACCACCATAAACATTTTGCTATTGACCTTCTTCTTTCTTCTCTCCACGTGTGCATAGCCACAGTCAAAATGTATATTTTGAGATTATTCTAAAGTACTACTGCTGTTATTTGGAGACATCTGTTTTCTTTTTCCTCTCAGCCCTCCACTTTACATCTAGAAAATCAATATAAAAAATCTGGTTGTTACTTTTTCCATATTCATATAATCATGTACAAAATGTTTTCATAACAAAATGTTAAATAAGATTATCCCTGTGGGCTGAAGATGATGGGTGCTAAGTGCTAAAACATTCAAAATATTTTAAAGGGAGTACCTGGACACATTTTCACAGGACTTTCTAGGAGGGGAACACAATTGGGCCTGTGAACCTTATTCTACCCTACAATATGAAGGCTTATGTATAAAAAAAGAGGTATAGATGTGAATGGACCAGCAGCATTTTTTCTCCTACTAAAGGAGGGGATGCTACACACTCTGCAAGCCAATTGCAGAAATGAGGTTTAGGGAAGGCAGCAATGAAGTCCTTGGGAAGGTTAAGAGACGGTTGCGTAAGAGATTCTACCAGGTTATTTTCTGGTTTCATACTTATTGATCTAAAGAACTGATTAGCCTAAGCAGCACTTCATCTGTATTACAAAAGAAATTATTAGAATGGTATATTCCTACAAGAGTTTAGAGGAATACTGATAAAAATAAAAACGAGTGGAATTTCTCTGACATCAAAATAGAGATTATTTTAACAGGAGAAAAGTATGTTTCTATAGATGTGGCAGGAGGGTAAGTTTTCCATAAGTCAAGTGATATCATAACTTAAACTAAGGCTACCTTGAAAGGATCCCTTCACCTGGCAGGAAGAGAGGAGACAAGATTTACAGTTTTTGGAAAAAAAGAGAAAATTCTTTTAAAAGTAGACTAACGGTATGCCACTCAAATTAAGAAGAGGTGTGATATAAAAAGCCACAGCACTGAGGTTCTGGCAGTAGAGGTGCCACTACAGAATCTAAAGATGCCTCTCCCTTATCTCTCCTCCCTGCTCTGTAGAAGAAACAACAGTGACAAGCAAGCAAGGGGGTAGGCCAGACAAGACAGAACAAGAGAGAGAAAGCAGATGATAGTACTGCATTACTGCCACCTCCGCCCCTGGCTTCCTGCAGTGGGGCTCACAGAACCAAGCCTGTAATCGAAGTGAGGGGGTGGTGGTTTAAACTGGTTGAGAGGTTGAAATTTTCATATTAGATTATGTCAGATATTTTATTACCTGAACAAAATGATCAGAAAGATCAAGAGATCTTAAATCATGATATAATCCATAGATATGGGAGAAAGATCTCAGAAAGCCTGATAATCAATGAAGAAAAGGAAAAACTATTTCCTTATTACATCCTCTGGAGACTGCAATGTTTAATAAACAAGATTGATCTACTTACCTTCCTATATCTCTATAGATATAGATATATCATTAAACTTACAAAATGCAATCATATTATTATTTTCTTTGTATCTTCCTCTTCTTATTTAGTAATACACTCTGGAAGGCCCCCAAACCTCAGTTCTAATTATTTCATAGTGATTGCCTTTGGTATCAATATCCCCCATGTTTTCATCACTCTTATATTAATAGACTTTTGTTTCATTTTGATTTTTTGCTGCTCCAAAAATACTGCAATATACATCCTTATTCTATACTAACTTTTATTTTTATGGAATTATTTTCCAGGAGTATGTTTATATGGAAAATGAATGTGTATTATTTTCTAATTTGTTGCCAAATGATTTCTGCAAGGAATGTAATAAAATTTCTACCAACAATATATGATAATGCCATATTCTTAGAATTCTCACCAGCACCAGATATTACCATTCTTATTAATTTTTAACAATGTAATAGGTAAAAAGATTTATCTTGTTATTTTAATTTGAATTTCCATGACTACTGGTAAGGTTGTGTATATTCATTGGTCATTTGAATTACTCTTTGGGAAATCACTTAGAATGTAATTTGCCTATTTGTGTCTATTCAGTTATTCATCTTTTTCTTATCATTTAAAGGACTCTTTTATAGAACAGAGTTTTAATATTCATGTCCTAAGTGTTATAGGTACTATTTACAAATCTATCATGTATTATCCCATTATTTTTCACTCTTTTAAAATACAATTTTTGCCCAGCATGGTAGTTAGTACACATCTGTAATCCCAGTACTTGGGAGGCTGAGAAGGAGGATCACAGGTTCAAGGCCATATTCAGCACCTTAGTGAGGCTCTCAGGAACATAGTGAGATCCTGTTCCTAAATAAAAAATAAAATAGTTTGGGGAATGTAGCTTAGAGGTAGAATGCCCCTGAGTTCAATCCCCAGTATCAAAAGTAAACTTAAAAAATACAATTTTTAATATTAGAATAATTTTAGATTCACAGAAAAGCCCCAAAGATAGTTCAGAGAGTTTCAGATTACCCTTACTCTTCATTTGTCTGCCTTGATGTCATCTTGCATCATCATGATACATTAGTTGAATCAAAGAAGTTAATGATGATATATCACCAATAACTAAATTCCAGACTTCATTCAAATTTTGCTAGGTTTTCTATTGACTTCCTTTTTCTGTTCCAGGATGCAGTCCAGGATACCACACTGCATTTATTTGTTATATCTTTCTGGTATCCTTTGGTTTGTTAATTGACAGTTTCTCAATCTTTTCTTATTTTTCATGATTTTGAAAAATTTGACAAATGTTGGAGAAGCATTTTATAAAATGTCCCTCTTTCTGATTTTTCTGATGTTTTATCATGGTTAGACTGGGGCTATGGGTTTTTAGAAACAGCATCACAGTGGTGCTCTCCTACTCACATCGAGTCAGGCATCACGTGTCGTCATGTCATGCTATCCACATGATATCATTGGTGATGTAGCATCATCATCACCTGGGTACTGGAGTATTATCAGTTTTTACTACTGAAAGTCACTGTTTATCCCTATCTATATTTCTTTAAAGGCAGATACTGAGCAATAATTTTTTATAATTTAATATATACTTTTTGTTTATAAATATTTGGGATACCAATATATAATATTTCCTCATACCTTTTGGCAGAAAACCCAGCCTCCTTCACATGCCCCACAGGTCCATGTATTTTAGGACCCTTGCTGTGTTCCTCACCTTTATTCAGACATGCGTATCATATTTTTCCCTTACCTCTCTTACTCTCTGGCTTCACTTAGTTAAATCCCATCCTTTCTTCACATATCAACTTAAGTCTATCACTTTTTCAAAAATATAGATTACGAGATCTCTCGTTTGAATCTGGCGACACCTCTCTATGCTCCTATGACATGTTGTCCTCCCTCCTCTGTATCTGGCACTAAGTTATACATTACACTAGTATAGTAACAGCATTTTTTCTTTCCTTTGTATTTCCAGTGGCTAACATAGTACCTAATATATAACATGTACTAAATAAATACTTGATGGATAAATAAATACTGTTTCAAAATGCCATGTTCTTGAATATAGTAGCTCTTAAAAACATTAGTTTATTGCTTTAAATTTTCATGCATTCAATCAATATTTATTGAATCCTTTTGCCAGATACATGATAGGCCCTAGGTGCTAGTGCCCTGATAGATAAGACAGACGTAGCCCCTATTTATCATGTATTTATAATCATCTGTAGGAAATCATACTTTTAAAAAGGATAAGCCATTCCAAAAATGTCTCTAGTGGGCTGCTCATTGTGGCTGTCAAAACTGACTCATCAACTCCCTGATTTCCAGGAGAATTTCTCTCTACTCAGGAGAGAAGGTAAATCAAGTTCTCTTATTCCAATGATTGACTTTCCTTATAAAGCATGAGTATGTGGTTTTATGGGGGAGACAACGTGTGATTAGAGAGTAGAAATCAAAGGAAGGAGGAGAAATCATTTAGAACATGGAGATTTCAGCAATGTAGTGATACCATTCCAAAAACCTAGTACTACAATTTTTACTTCAAATGCTAAGCTAAGAAATTTGGCTACAGAAGTGGCAGTGGAATTTTAAAATGCTTTATTACAGATATCTATTTAGCTTAACTTGAGAGAATTCACGAATATAAATTTTAATGGAAAGCTCTTAACCTTTTATATTAGGTTTAATTTATATATTGTTTAAATTGTTTGAATATTTTCCTATGATTCTGCATTGTCAGTGAATAATTCCACTAAGTTGGAGGTAAAGCTTACAATTATGAAATCCAAGCATACTTGTGACTTATGACCCTACTACCGCATATTACTGATGACTGTGTGAACCTGAGACCTCCTAAAATATTAATTGTGTAATTTCTGCTGAGACCCTTGCTATTTCTCATAAATATGTTTCAAAAAAATGAAGTCACTACAATCATCCAGTGTTCTGAATAACTTTTATTTCAATGAAGCTGAACTGAAGTGTTATTAATAAAGATACCCTCAACTTCCTATAGTATGATTGCTTGGGTTACTATGTGAATATAACCAAGAGGAAGTTAAATCTACATTTAAAATATATTGTTTCTGTTTCTATTTCCTAGTCCATAAAATACCGCCAGTTATTTTCTGTTATATGAATAACCCAGCCAAGCCCTTAATGCCAAGCTCAGTACAGAGCTAATTCAGACTAATGAAATACATGCATCCCAAACCCACTCTAGTTCACCAGTGCATGTGAAGTCTAAAGTCAGAGGAGAAAGTAAATCTAGTCTCTTTCTTTTAAAGATAATCTTTGAAGGATTTATCATTTCTCATCTTTTTTGCTTCTAAAGTATATGGAATAATTTAAAACTTGGACAACATACTCAGTGAAGAAAGCTGGATATTTCTTAGTATAATGATCCAATTCCTGAAGGTGAGTGAGATTTCTGCAGTTACTATACTCATCTTATTTATAGTGCCCACGTCATCCTTATGTTCTTCTTATCAATATGGCTTTAAGAACGATTATTTATTTCCTTAAAAAACAAATGTACAAAACAAATATGCCCTCCCAATGAGTAAGTGTGAAATAAAAAGAAAGAAAAGAGGGTTCACATTTACCCATTGAGTTGTGATAAGTAATGCAAGTTTTCCAAATGGAAGTATTGGAATAATTAAACTAATTTTCCAAAATTATTGTAGTGTATTCAATTATGGATTTTAATTATTTTAGAGAAGCAACTCACAGTGGTAATGAGAGAGACAGAAGTAAAAATCATGGTGGAGTTAAGTTTCATGTTTCTGCATTCTATAAGCTTTATTAGACAATGTTAATCAAATATTTGATGAATACTAAGAGTCTTTTGGGAGAGTAAAATGAATATTATCATCATGACTCTGAGAACTAGATTGAAGTATAATCACAGTCAGTTAAGGTAAGTGGATTTCACTGCCAAAGGGAACATTGGTTGTTGAAAAAGGTCTCTGGAGAAATATTTGGTAAATAGAAATAATACAAAAATAAAAATTAAAGTAAGCCAAGTTTATGATGTTAACTTCTAGAAACCAAAAATACTAGAATAATGTTGTTGTTCAATCTTAACTCATAACAGAGAAAAAGATTCGAGAATGTAAGATGAGAACTGGTCCCTGATCATTTCATTTTATACATTATATTTGTTTGTTTTATGTGTCACCCAAATGCATCTTATGCTCATTTCTCTATGGTATCTTAAGAAAAAGACAAGACAAGAATGAAACAGAACAAAACAAAATAAAATTAAGATAGTGTTTCTTGAACTACCTGAATTATAACTATCTGGAGTTGTTTATATATATAGACACACACACACACACACACACACAGTCCTGGTACTCAATCAAAATCAATTTAGTTATTTGTGGACAAGCCAGGGATTTACCCAGATGATCTTAATCATATTGTAGTGCAATTATTAAATAAATGGATATGTTGAATATTTGATTATTATTTCTCCATTTTCCTCTAACATTATTCCAGTCAGTATTCTTGCAGCTACAATCTAAAAGACTGACCACGTAACTCAGAGGAAAGAAAACTCATTTTCTTATGGATTTGGGCTCAATCTTTGTGAGGCCAGGGGCTGCAGATCTCAGGGCATAGTGGCAGGAAACGGAGAAAGGGAGAACACATGGACAGTGCTTCCATCACAGAGTCCTGAAGCAAGAGAGATTGAGCTGGGGGAGGAGGGGCCATATGTAATCTCCAAGGCCACATCCCATGGACCACCTCCTCCAAACACACCTTACTGGCCTACCAGGTATCACCCAGCTAAATTCATTACAATGGACTTATCTACTTCTGGGATTACAACCTTCATGATTCAATTATATCAACCCGAATATTAATAAATGAGATCTTTAGGGAACATTTTATATCTAACTATAGCAAACATTATTATGATAATCTTTATAAAGTATACAAATGCATTTTACCTTTTTAATTAGAATTATACACTGGAATATTCAGCTTTTTTGAGCTAAAAGTGTCATATAGAAACTTGGATCATGCAGGTAATTGTAGTGAAATAAAAAATATCAGGGGTATATGATGACAGGCTTTTTTTTAAGTTTACATCTTTATAATTTTCAATGACAAACATTTAGTTAATTCATGTGAGTCAGCTGGGAGTGCTATGACCTAGTCTGGGATTATCCAAGCAGCTATAAGCTACAGATTGTTTTTCAGTCTGCTCAATGTTTCTTACTCTCCTTAGACCAGAGAGCAAGCTGGGGTATCTCTGGTAGTGAGAGCATAGGTGCAAAAGACTAGTTCAAATACGTAAGAACATTTCAAGCAAAAGCTGGTGTAATGTCCACTAATACCTCATTGATCTAGGCAAATTACATGGCAAACTCCAAATCCAAAGGACGAGGAAGTGTATTCCATCCACCCTGAGACAAAAGTTAATTCCATGATGAAGCCCAATGTGAAGAGCTCAGAGAGTATAGTCCTCCTTGTGAGGAGGAAATGACTATTTCACAAGCCTAAATGTCATAATTTACCTTAATAAAATTAGAATATCCAGATCTCTGCTACCCTAGTGCTAACTGGGTAGATGAAGGAGACATGGGAAAGATTTTCTACTCACTGTGGTTTACCTAAATGTCACTATTTAAGTGTATTTTTTTAAGTTAAATCCCTATGATATGTAGAAATCCTCTACTATAATGCAAGCTTCCCAGAAAGGGAGCACTATGAAGCCTGCACATAGCAGAACATTTTGACGTCTTTTTCCCAAAGGAGAGAACATGTTCGTGGACTATCTCTGTAGCATATTCATGCTATATGGGTGAAATATAAAACAGCAGCCAAGATAATAGAAAAAAACAGAAAGTAAAAGATACTGTGAAAAAAGAATCAAGAAAACTTGAAAACGAATTGGATGCTGTCATACAAGTGGAAAAAATCACAATGAATCTGGGGTTACATTGATTATAAATATAAAAATAAACCACACAGAATATCATGAATATGAAAGTAGAACTCAGCCCCTGAGACATAGTGAAGAAAGAGAGAGAGATAAACAGAGGAAGAGAGAGAGAATGTCTCAGACAGAGAGGACAAATGGAAGTTGAGAAAGCTGATGAGGCTATGTAAGGAAAACACTCAGGAAAAGTGTGGAGCAGCCTTAGGGTAGAATCAGAAGGGAAACACAGACAGGGAGCATGTGAATTAAGCTTCCTTGTTCAGAACAAATCAACCATGTGACAAATGATAACAAGTCTCATCATTTAATCAAGAGATGATAACAGAAGGATGACTAAATCCTTGTGGTGTGATTTCTTGTCAAACAGTGCAAAAGGCCATTTACAAGGCACTTTCCTTAGAGAGAAATCACCTTCTGGAATCCAGTTAAATATGTAAATTAATTAATTAATTAATAAAGCAGCTCAATGCTATCTATAACATGGAAAACACATTATGCAAATGTATGATTAGTTTTCTACTAGGATTTGGTACCTGTTTGACTACCATTTTGGAAAATCATCTTAACTCTTTTGCCTTCAGAGAGTGGACTTTGCTTTTCTTTGAATCAGATCACATGCTTGAAACTGCTTTCTTAAGAATGTGTCATTTAATACATTTTCTGTGCTTTTAAAATACTGCCATATTAGATACTTTTTAAACAATACGTAGTAGAAGTGGGTAAGATATACCTACAAATGGTAATATTATGTTGATAAGGACTAAGATTTTTAAAACACTAATCTACATTCCAGGCACTGCTCAAAGTGTTTAATATATATTAACTTGTTTATTCCATATGATGACCTTACCTTTTTCTTCAGGTAACAACATCTGGGTGCAGGACCTCTTTACTTGGGAGGTTCATGTTTTGCCTATGGTTTCAGTGTAATTAATAGGAGCATTTCCTTTAATCCTCAATGTGTCCCATTGGGAGAAATAAATTATATGATGAGCCTACCTAGTGTCTAAATCCTTATCAACATCATAATGCTGCTTCACTGCCAAAAAGCCAGCAATGCTGAAGAAGTAAAAAGGGAAAATGAAAAAAAATGCTGCTAAGAGCAGGGAACAAAGTTGAAATGCACCATCTTAAAAGAGCTGGAGAACATATCAGGTGTCTTTCCCTGTATACAGAAATGTAGTGCTCCAGATATCAGCAGCCTACCAGCATAAATGCAGTCTAATTAGCTGTAATCCACAAATCTCAGTAGCTCTTAATCCAGTCTGAATGATTCCAAGACATCATGAAGTCTTTCCCTTCATAGTACAGTATCTAAGGCCAGGCATGGTGGCATATGCTTGTAGTCCTAGTCCATGGAAGGCTGAGACAGGAGGATTCAAGGTACATGGCCAGCCTCAGCTACTTAGCAAGTCCCTCTGCAACTTAGTGAGACCTTGTTAAAAGAAAAAAAAAAAAAGAGTATCTAGAACATGTAGACAAAATGCATTCATGCTCTGCCACTTGGCCTCCTCATTGAGGTCTTCTATCCACTGACTGCTCAGTGGAGTCTACTTCCATCCCAGTCCCCATAACAGCAGCAGTCTCAAGTCCCACAACCTTCTTTGCTGTTATGCTGGGCACAACAACTCTCTGCTGGTGGCTATTATGCAAGATCCCAAGCTTCCATGAGTTCTGGAGGAAGCAGAGCTAAGGGCAGGATGGCTCTGAGCTATATTTTCTCACATGGGTTCCTAAGAATCATTTTCTACCCATAGTATCACTAAATTATTTGTGAATAGTTCTATATGTTCATAGTTGCTATGGTTTGCATCTGGAATGTCCCCCAAACCTTCAGGTGTTAGGTAATACATCAATGTCTCTTCTCATCCACATTCATTCATTCATATTTCTCTCTCTCTCTCTCTCTCTCTCTTTCTTCTTCTTCTTCTTCTCCCTCTTCTTTCTCTCTTTCTTTCTTTCTTTCTTTCTTTCTTTCTTTCTTTCTTTCTTTCTTTCTTTCTTCCTCTCTCTGCAATGCCCTTCCACTATGATGTTTCTGCCTTGGAGCCAGCAGACCACAGAATGAAACTTCTGAAACTATGAGCCCAAATAAGCCTTTCCCCATCTAAGGTGTTCTTGTCAGTATTTTGGTCACAGTGACAAAAAGCTGCCTAAAAGAATAGTCATAGCCACTCTTTACACAAGTTCTTAAATCAATCTATTAATTGAAGAACAAGGGGTAACAGAATAGTCTGTCATCTCGCTTTCCCCTTTGTCATCTCTCTTAGTACCTATACATTAAACAGATGGAGAAGGAAGAACAAGAGAGGAGGAGGAAGAGGAGCGGAAGAGAGGAAGGAAAATAAAAGGAAAAATAATTTTAAGAAACATTTCCTCTTGCTTTTCTACCATGCAAAAAATTGCCTTCTCTTGATTTCAATAGAGATTAACTCAGTTTCTGTCTCAGAGACAGGAAGAAATGCTATTCTACTTTTTGTAATTGTTTAATTCATTTTTAATATTTGAATCTTTCAAACTTCCTCAAAAAGATTCAGAGGTTTCTGTTAAAATGCATCCAGATATACTTGAGTTGTAGTCTCAAAATCAGTTGATCCCTTAGGCAAAGATTTGATTAAGCTGTTTCCAAAGCATAAGCTATTAATTATTTAAATATCTATAATAACAAACAGCAAAGCTTCCTCTGGACTAACTGGGTGTGACTGAGACAAACATTGAATTTCACAGTGCTTTAGTTTTCCACTTTTGGAAATGAGGATAACAGTTCCTGAGTCAGTCAGATTATACTGCTTCTTAATAAAAAAATGAAGGCTGAGATGAAGAATCCTGGGCAAAGATGAGAAATGTACCTCTTATTCTGAAAGAGCTTGGATCAGGATGATATGAAACTTAGAAATAAAAAGCTGTCTATTCCAGAGAGTGTATGCTAGTCTCCCTCCCAGTAGAAGAGTTACGGGAAAACTAATGGGTAAGTCCAGAGGTTCTGATCCCTGAGGATGAGAGACTCCTTCCTAAGGAGATCACCAAGGAATAGACAGAGTTCTTCCAATACTTCCCAGTGCCTTTCCTGCAACTGCCAACTTTCCAGGCAATTTCTGCCAACCCTATGGGCAGGACATCTGCTCCCCCACGGCTATCCAGATTGCCAAAACTTAAAGAACCAGCATCTGACCCTGATCACCATAATATAAATAACCATAAGTACATCAGAAAAAAATAATTCTATATTCCAGGATCCTTAAAGCCACATAGAAAAAGAAACAGAACACCTAGAACAGATTGCTCAGAATGGAATAGAATTTAATAGAATAGAATAGAATAGAATAGAATAGAATAGAATAGAATAGAATAGAATAGAATAGGGAGACAGAAAAGTTCTTGAACAAATTAGACAAGGAAATTTACATTACAATTAAGCATAAAGAAATAATTTCTTCAAATACAACAAATATATGATTTTCTACTTTAATAAGTGAATTGAAAAGAGGATAATAACTGTTGAAGATTGATTTAGTAACCTAGATGATATACAAGGGAGGAAATAAGTTAAGATATAGTAATAAACATAAAAAGTTTAGTAGCACCAGAGAAAAGATAAACAACTTATCAATACTCCTCAAAAGTATAACATGGAAATTTAAAAGAAAATAATTATGAAGAAAGGTAATCAATCAAATAATAGAAAATAAGTGATTATTTTGATTTTACAAACTTTCATTGTGTGTCATTACATTCTTACAAACTTTCATGAACAAGTTAAAAGGGTTTACGAAGTTTCAGAGTTTTTATCAGGACTGTAAGAAAAGACAAAGATAGATGTATCCAAGCAAAGTTTCTGAACTCTGAAAATAATGAAAAGAAAATGTTATGTGATTCAGGGCTGAAAAATGCAATGTCTTAGCTCACCCTACTGTAACAAAAATACCACAGGCTGGATGGATTAAAGAAAAGATATTTGCTGGGCATGATGGCACATTTCTATAATCCCAGTACTTGGCAGAGTGAGATAGGAGGATCACAGGTTCAATGACAGCCTCAGAAAATGCAAGACTCTCAGTAACCTTGCAAGACTTTGTTTCAAAATAAAAATAAAATAGGGCTGTGGGTGTACCTCCCCACACACCAAAAAAAAAAAAAAAAAAAAAAAAAAAGACATTTATTTCTCACAGTTATGAAGTCCAGGAAGTTCTAGATCAAGTAGCCAGAAGATCTACAGTATCTGGGGAGGGAGAGGCTGCTTTCTGGCTTGTAGACAGCTGCCTTAAAACTACATGCACACAAAACAGAGAGCAGGAAGAGAGGAAGCAAGCTCTCTCTTCATCTCTTCTTACACAGGCACTAACCCCACCACGAGGGCTCCTTCATCATGACCCAATTACTTCCCAAAGATCTCATCTCCAATTATCATTGCACCAATGGGGGGTGGAGAGGAGGGTTATAAAGCATGAATTCTGAAGAGACACAAACATTCAGTCCATGTCATTAGTTACTTACAAAGGAAAAAGAATCAGATAGCATTGGATTTTCATCAATCACATAGGAAGATAAAAAGACACTAGAATAAAATCCTCAAACTGCCAAGATAAAATAAAGATAATCCCATACATGTATATACAGTTAGGGACATGATTATATACATGTCAGAAAAACATACATTTATGTAAATGCAAAAATTTTGAGACATTAACCATGTGTTCCTTCTGAAGTTGATGATCAACAACAACAAAAAAATGAATCAGAAGAAAAACTACAAGACGAAGGAAGACAAGAAAGAATTGACGGTGGCCCTGAAATAACTATATCAATATGTCTACACAGATAGTTGGATGGGTGTATAGTTGGATCAATTAATCAAGTAATTGGTTATTTGGTTGATTTACTAATAGATTTAATTCAATTGGACAATAAGAAAGAGACTGGGTTTATACATAAAGTAAGTACTAAATAAGATTCTTAGAAAAGGAATATTAATTTGTCAAGGACAATCAAATGATCTTCAAGTAAAAAAAAAAGAAAACAAACAAACAAAAACTATCTCTTTTAAACCATAGTTGGAAAGAGGATAGAATAAAACCATTATGACTAAAAACCAAGTAGAAATACTAACGTGTTCATATATAATTGCACATAAATATATGTATAATTATGATTAAAAAGTCATTAAAATTGATAGAAATTAAATACTATAGTAGAAACTGTCAGTTACCATACATAAAAAGGGGTTTTAAAAAAGGCTTCACTGCCTTTAAGCAAAAAGCAGATGTGTGATAAAGGAGGAATAGCATAAGAGAGCAACCCAAGTGATAACACAAAATCCAGTTATGTGTAATTTACAAAATATAAAAAATAGTTTAAAAATTATAGAGAGATATTTAAAATAAAATTCAGGCAAATAACAGACAAATACAGGGAAAAACATAATTGGAGTGGCAATACTAATTTTAGAGATGGTGACAGGGTGAATCTCACTAAACAGAATAAAGAAGGATAAGTTGAAAGAGTAAAGGGCAAAGTTCTTGAAGAAAACATAATAATCACAAATCTCCATGTACCAAAAAAGATAGCAGTTAATTATACAAGGCAAAATCTATTCAAATTATATGAATAATAGAAGGAAAATTGATAAGAATTTTTAACAAATTCAATAGTCGGAGGTTTTACTCATTTTTAGAACTAGACAGGTCTAATAGACCAAAAAAATGACAAATATATAACAAAAATTTGAATTTTGTGGCAAATAATTCCAAGAAGATAAGCCAACTTGGACATGGTGTTTTCTCTGTATCCAAAATTTTTTTCTTAAAAAACCAAGCTGATATATTATATATCTTCTAAATATAATCCAATTATATTATAAATTTAAAACAAAGTGAATTAAATATGCATCCCTAAAGACACACTTCTAAATTAGCCCAGGGGACAATTCAGAATTCTATTCCTAAGTATATGCCCTGAAGAAATGAGTGCCCATGTCCACCTAAGAATATATTTAAGAATATCCATAAAGGGCCAGGTGCTGTGGCACATGCCTGTAATAGGAAGGTCTCAGGCTGAGATAGGAAGGTCTCAGGTTCAGGGACAGTAGGCTATAACTTAGTGAGACTCTGTTTCAAAAAGAAATTTTTTTAATAAAATAGGGTTGGGGGGTGTATTTTAGAGGTAAAGTGCCCCTGAGTTCAATTCCTACCCCCTCACACACAAAGAATGTTCATAAATACTTCATGTAGAAGAATTCTAAATAAGAAATTAACCAAATGTCTATCAACAGGAAAGTGAATGCTTTATGGAATATTTACACAGTGTAAATATAAACAATAATAATAAATGAAATACTATTAACTACTGAGTATATGGCTTCCACAGATGTTAATTAAAAGTGAAGGTAGGAAAAAAAACATTAAAAAAAAAAAGTGAAGGTAGGAGCCGAGCGTTAGGGTGCATGCTTGTAATCCCAGTAATTGGGAGGTTGAAACCAGAGAATCCGGGTTTGCAGCCTGCCTCAGCTACTTAATGAGGCCCTCTGCAACTTAGTGAGACCCTGTTTCAAAATAAGAATAAGAAATAGGGCTGGAGGTGTAGCTCAGAGGTAAAATTCCCCTGGGTTCAATCCCCAGTACCACACACACACACAAAAAAGTGAAGGTAGTCAGACTTGTATGATTCTGTTTCAGTTGTAAAATTAGTTGATGGTGATGATACACATCAGTTTGGTGTTATCTCTTGGTGTGGTGTAATGACTGAGAAAGGGCACAAGAAAATCTTTTGGAGTAGCATAAATGTTCTGTGTTGAGATGGTGGTTACATAGGTCTACAGATATGTAAAATTCATCAATCCATATACTTTTGATTTGTGTACTTTAAATTATTATATCTCACCAAAGTAATATATGAAAAAATGTTCAATATCACTAGCAATCAGGGAGATACAAATCAAAACTACACTGAGATTCCATCAAAACCCAATTAAAGTGGCAATCAAAATAAGAGCAACAATAAATGCTGGTGAGGATGTGGGAAATAGAAACTTTTATACAGTTGGTAAGATTGCAAATTAGTACAGCGACTGTGGAGGTCAGTGTGGAGTTTTCAGAGAAAACCAGGAATGGCTCCACCATATGATCCAGCTATACCCTTCCTGGGTATCTTTCCAAAGGAATTAAAATCAGAATATTATAGTAATATATGCATAGCCATGTTTATAGAAGCACAATTCCCAATAGTCAAATTATGGAACTACCCTAGGTTTCCATCAATAGGTGAATGGATTACAAAATTACAGGATATACATACAATGGAATTCTACTCAGCAATAAAAAAAGAACAAAGCAATTAGGAAAACTAAAACTACACCTAGATCAAATTTATAGTCTTAAAATTTTTCATTATTAAGGGAGAGTAAATAGAAATAAAGAAAGTTAACACTTATTTTTAATGCTTATTTTAAGTGATAGCAGCTTAGCTCAGTAGTACAATACCCTGGGGTTCAATTCCCAGAAGAAATGAGTGAATGAATGAATGGTAATGATAAAAGCTGATATTAATGAGAAAAAATCCAAACTTCAGTGGTTTTAAGTGACTAATATTGTGGGAAACATTTGCAAGCTTTTAATCAAAAAGGACAGCCAATATATAAAACAATAAGAAAGGAGAAAGTTATAGAGAAAATATTAGAAATTACATGAGAAGATTTTAAGAATTTGATTGTAATATACTTATAAACCTTAGAGAAACCGGTAATTTCTTAAAATTGATATAAATTAGAACTATTAGTTCAAAATTGGGAAATCTGAATTAAAGCAATTTATTTATTTATTTATTTATTTATTTATTTATTTATTTATTTATTGTGTGTGTGTGTGTGTGTGTGTGTGTGTGTCTGTGTGTGTGTGTGTGTGGTACTAGGGGTTGAACCCAAGGGCATTCTACCTCTGAGCTACATCCCCATTCCTACTTTTTATTCTTCATTTTGAAACAAGGTCTCACTAAGTGCTGAGGTTGGTCATCAGCCTGCGATCCTACTGTCTCAGCCTCCCATGTACTGGGATTACAAGTAAGCAATTACTTTAAAGTTATGAAAAAGATATCAATGATCTCCATTTTAAAAAAGCAGTGGAACCAAATGT
This sequence comes from Graphiurus murinus, assembly GCA_004027655.1. Lineage (NCBI taxonomy): Eukaryota > Metazoa > Chordata > Mammalia > Rodentia > Gliridae > Graphiurus > Graphiurus murinus. The sequence goes on along the minus strand of PVLC010007514.1, from coordinate 36,028 downwards.
TCCTAAGTTTTACCTAACCTTTAAAGAACAAATAATTTAGTATTTTTATTAAAATACTCTCCTGAACTATAGAACATAATGGATGTCTTTATTTTATAAAACTAACATGAACTGAACTGCAACATTTGATGAAGCTATTTCAAAATATTTACAAACTAGTCTCATTTATAAAAACAAAGCATATGAATAAAATATTACCAAATAGAATTCAGCAAGAGACTCACAATGCCAGCAAGTCTATCAGTAAAATGTTTTCTATCAGTAAAATGTTTTGAATCAAAATAGTAAAACAAAAAAAAATCAATAAATGTTAAATTTGCAACAGATCAAATGAAGCAGCCATTCCTAACAAAACTTTAATACAAGAGACAAATAGATTAATATAACGGAATATTATATTAACTAGATCTAACATATATGGGAATTTAATGCCGTTTGAGTCAATTAACAAGACCTGCCATTACCAAACTTAGTTGTGAGAATATCTTTACACACCTATGTTGTATAGGTCCACCACTTGCAGTGGATTCAGTTAAGACATGATGTATGAGGCTGCTGCCAATGTAACATGGCACATTGATTTATAGTAAACATTTTTGTGTGTAAGTAGATGGAGCACATGTTAAAATAATAATATATAGTATAGTAAATATATAAACCAATAACAGTCACCTATTTTCAAATACTATGTACTCTACATAATTGTATGTGCTATGCTTTTATAAGCCTAACAGTGCAGTAGGTTTGTCTACGCCAGCATTAGCACAAACATGTGAGCAATGCATTGTACTACAACCTTACAATAGCTGGTTATACCATCAGTAGGCACTAGCAAGATTTCAACTTCATTATACTCCTATAGGACCACTGTGGGATATTCAGTCCACTGTTGAACCCAAATCATCATGTAACAGAAAATTATTTTCCTTTAGTGCCCAAAAGTTGCTGATACCAGTGGATATCCATCTGGAGGAAAATAAAGTTGAACACCTATTCCCATCACATACAGATATAAACTGCAGATTGTTAAAGATATGTAAAATAACAATTTTAGAAAAAAACTTTATTAGTCTGTATATATAACTCAGAATTTTAAAAATTTAATCAAAAAAGGTTAAAGGTGTAGAGATAAACATTAATTACATGAACATTTAAAGATTTTAAGTGATTCCTTCATTGATTCTCCATCTATAGCCCCCACCCCCTATCCTTCCTCTAGACCACCTCCCTCACTCTGCTGGAGTTTCTCTTCCATTATTTGAAGTCCCTCTGGTCTGAATATGAGAAAAAAATATGACTTTTTATGACTTTATGGGGAATAGGGGAGGGGATGGAGAGGGAGCAGGAGGAAAGCCCTCCAAGTACTGTGTGCATGTCAGCCACTATCACTGTGAATTGTGTTATAATGTAAGACTATAATGCTCCAATAAAAGAATAAAAAATTAAAGATTTTATATTTAAAAAGATAATTAAATGACTAGTAAATGATTGCAAAATATATGAAAAATGAAGGAGATACAATGCATTCAATAACACTTTAACATCAACAAGACAAAGACAAAATAGAAAAAAGGGCAAAAACAATAAAATATTAGTAGGCAATCCAAGTCAGGTATGGTGGCACACACTGTAAACCCAGTACTTGGGAGACTGAGATAGGAGGATTGCAGGCTTGAGGACAGCCTCAGCAAGTAGTGAGACTCTCATATACCTAGTGAGACTCTGCTACAAAATAAAATAAAATAGGGCTGGAGGTATAGATTGGAGGTAGAATGTCCCTGCATTCAATACCCGGTACTAAAAATTAAAAAAAAAAAAATACATGCAATTTATAAAAGAGCCATATAAATACAAAAAGAGGAGTTAAGTGTCATATAGAAATGTAAAATAAAGTATGTTTAGATCCTTTAACACTCATCAAATTGGCAAGTACACTTGCCACTGGGAATTTAAAAAAAAGAAAAGGAGATACTCAGACTTTGCTTGTGGAATTTGAATTTTTGTTGTTGTTGTTGTTCAGTACAGATGTAATTTTGTTTTTCCAAAATATTTTCTTTTTTATACTTGTATACTTTTATTGGTGCATTATAGTCTCACATCAAAATGTAGGTCACAGTGATGGTGATGTACTTGTACACAGCACTTGGCTTGGTGGGATTTCCCCCAGTTCCCTCTCCATCTCCCTCCCACTTCCCCATACAGGATATTGAGATTGACATTGGTATTCTCACATATGTATATAATGAGGATGGAAGTGATTCCTGCATTGATCTTCCCTCTCCCCTGCCCCTTTCCCTAGACCACCTCTCTGGCTCCACTGGAGTTTCTTCTCCATTATCTGAAGACCTCTGGTGTTCCAATTACTCCCTAGCTTCTACATATTAGAGAAAATATATGACCCTTCATTTTCGGTGACTGGCTAATCTCACTTAACATGTTTTCCAGGTCCATCCATTTTCCTGTAAATAATGTTATTTTGTTGTTCCAGAATTCTATTGTGTGTATATTCCATAATCTTGTAATTCATTCATCTATACCTAGGATACCTAGGTTGGTTTCATAATTTGGCTATTATAAATTATGCTGCTATGAACATGAATATGCATATATTACTGTAGTTTCCTGATTTCAGTCTCTTTGAAAAGATACCTAAGAGAGGTACAGCTGCATCATATGGTGGATTCGTTCCAAATTTTCTGAAGAATCTCCTCACTGATCTCCATAATGGCTAAACTAATTTGCAATCTCACCAACAGTGTAGAAGAGTTCTTATTTCCCCACATCCTCACCAGCATTTATTGTTGTTTGACTTCTTTTTTTCTTCTTTGTATGTAAGTCTTTTCTCTAGTGCTGATTTGGTAGTCATGAATTCTTTTAGTTTCTGCTTGTCTTGGAAGGTTTTTATTTCTCTGCCAATTTTGAAATATATCTTTGCTGGATATAGCATTTTTGGTTGTAAGTTGTTTTCTTTCAGGTCTGGAGTAAATCATATCAGCCCCTCCTGCCTCATATGACTTGAGAAGTCTGGAGTGAATTTTACTGTTTTGCCCCTGAAAGAGTCACTCACTCTTTTGTTCTCCATACTTTTAAGATTCTTTCCTTGGGCTTGATGTTAGTCATTTTGATTATTATGTGGCATGGGGAAGTTTTTTGATCGTGTCTTCTTGGCATTCTGAATGTCTCCTGTGTGTGGATGTCCAAGTCTTTTTTTTTTTTTTTCTTTTTTTTTTCAGTACTTGGGATTGAACTCAGAGGCATTCTACCTCCAAGCTATACCCTCAGTCCTATTTTTTATTCTTTATTTTGAAACAAGGTCTTACTAAGTTGTGGAGTGCCTCACTAGGTAGCTGAGGCTGGCCATGAACTCAGATCCTCCGGTCTCAGCCTCACAAATGCTGGGATTACAAGCAAGTGCCACCACACCCAGCTCCAAGACTTTTTCTATGTTTGGTAAATTCTCTGATATTTTTTCTCTAAAGAGGTTTCTGATACCCCTTTGTTTGTGCTTCTAGACCTTTTTCGATGCATATTATTATAAGTTGGGTCATTTCATATTACCCAATATTTCTTGGATGTTCTGGTTGTGTTGTCATATTGTTTTGTCTATATTGTTGACTGTGTGGTCAGTTTTCTATAAGCTGTCTTCCACATGTGAGACTCTATTTCCATTCAATCTAGTCTGCCAGAGGTAGTTTTTATTGAAGTCTTTAATTTATTTACTGTTCTTTCATTTTGTTCAAAGCCTCTTTTTGGTTCTTAATTAGGGCCTCAATTTCTCTATTCCTATATTCTTTCATTTCCTGTGAACTTTCTCTGATTTCATCTCTGAGGCTTTTGATTATATAGAAAATCAAAATTCTGAATTCTCCTTCTGGCATTTCTTGCAGGTCAGTATTGGTGATCTCCCTTGTTGTTGAGTTGTGGGAGTTTATTTTTGCCTAGAATTCTCAGATTTTTATTTCTATTGTATTGGCATCCTCTTCCTATTTTTGTCTATTTGTTATCATTTTATAATATGGCCTATGCTGGGAGTATTTATTTACTTCTTCAAGTCTATCTCATATAATCAATTTTTAAAATTTGTCCACCAATACCTTTTTAAGAAGATATAATTCTTAGTGCATACAAATAAGAGTCTCTGATTGGCTGCTGGTCACCATGCTTTGTAGGCCCAAACTCTGTAGGGCCAGAGACTATAATGTTCTATTCAGAGCCTGCAACCTCCTGGTTGGGATTTAATTCCCAACAGACCCCACTGCTATTCTGCTGACTGTGAATCTGTTAAATTCTGTAGAGCACTGACCTTTGGCCTCTGTGGTCACTGGGCCTAAGCTCAGCAGGACCAGAGATTCTTATGTTCTGAGCTTGTGGATTGGCTGGCTGTGTTTCATTAGCCCAGGAACACCACTGTTGATCTGCTGATTGTGATCACGAAGAGCTATCAGTTACTGGCACACGTGAATACCAAGAACAAACTCTGCTGGTGGAGAGAGTTTGGAGTTCCCAGCCTATAACTGTGATCGTGGAAATCCCTGATGGCCCCTGGCCTCTCTATTTTCAGGGCCCAAGCTCTGGCAGGGAGATATTGTACTGCTCTGAGCCTGAGGCTTGAGTGGCACAGTTATTTAGGCCCAGGGACACCACTGCTACTCTGGGCAGCTGTAAGCACATGAGACATTGTTGGCTTCTGACTTTGTTGCTTATAGCACCCAAATACAGCCAGGCATGAGTTTATAGCCTCCCAAGGCTACAGCACAGTTGGCCGAGTTATTCCACCCCACAGACACTGCAGCTATCAGTCCTATGGTGATTGCTGGAGTCCCTACAGAGGCATGGTGAACTGCTTACTCTAGGACCCTCCTACCCGAATGCCCCTAGGGGCTGTCTGATAATTCACATTTCTGCTGTGTCTGACTGTAGCTTCCACCCCCATCTCCACAGCCATGATTTGCAAACACACAGATCCTGTGGGTCTATTCGTTGCCATGCAAGTCCCTGTAGCCACACAGGCTCCCACTGGTATACTTTGCAAATTCATGGTTTTGATGAGCACCACTCAGTTCCCTGAGTTCAGCTGCAGCCACAGGATTTTGTTGGATGATCTGGCTAGTCAGTATGGGGAATCCAGTCTTAAGGTATTCAAACATGGAGAGAAGAATGTAATTACTTTTTATGTGGTTTCTGCAGTCATTGGCTGAACAAGATTCTGCTTCTCCTTTGCTGGAGTTGGTCTCTAGGAGCTGCCAGTCTTGGTAGCCCAGCCCCATGAGGGATCACCAAGATAGCATCGCCCCCTATCTCCACTCACTCAGTGAGATGCTCAGAGTTCTTTTCAAACCTTTGCTCTCTGTGCTTTTTCAATTCCACCACGTTTCAACTATCATTCTTCTGTGAGTTCTGACTACTTCGCTTCCCAAGAAGCAGTCTTCCAATTGGTTGAGTTCCAAGTCTCAGAGCACCCGAGACATGGTCTACTTCTATTCCACTATATTTAATCCTCCAAATATCTTCAATATGTGGTTGATTGCAAAGAGGCAGAATTTATAGACATAAAGGGATAATTTTATTTTTTAAATATTTGTACTCACACATATTTGTACATACTTATGACATACAGCATGATGTTCTGATTCATGTAGATATTGGGAAGTGATGAACTCAGGGTAATTAGCATACTCATTACCTTAAAATTTTATCATTTCTATATGATGATTACATTCAAAACCTTCCCTTCTATTTTAATATATATAATAGATTATTGTTAGTTTTATTCATAGTTATATTGCCAAGCCGAAGAACACCAAAACGTATTCTTCCTACCAAACCATAACATTCTATCAATTGACTAATCTCCCCCCCCCAGTCCCCTCTCTCTTTCCTTGCTGACTGTATTTACATCATCAAAGTATTTTTCACAATAAAAAATATGAAAAAGCTATACATATGTGAAAGATGCCTTTTCCTGAAAGTTTTCAGCCAGCTTGCATTACACAAATTAAAATTTAATCTACACAAAATGAAATCTACTCTGTGTAATCATAATAAAGAATTAATTCATGATTAATTTATAAAAATTAAATAATAATATAATGAAAAAGGCTCTGGATAGAAATAAAACAAGTTATATTGTTTTGAATGATTGAACACATTTGTAAACAATGACACTAGACAATTCAATGAAAATTTTTTATAAAAATATTTTTATAAAATATAAAAATATATTTATATATTTATAAAAATATATTTATATACGTATATATTTTTATATAAATATATAAATTTTATATAAATATATATTTACTATATATTTACTTTAAAAAGATCACAATTATCATTTTATCAAGGAGGAAGCACTAAAGCAAGCATGATATTGAAAATATTTTTATAAAAATATTTTAATACATAAACTGTGAATGCAAAGGATTAATAAACAGAACACAAAGTAATCATCCAATCATCATTTTAATTTTACTTTTGTTGTTTCCTTTAAATTTTACTTATTGATAAAAGTTGTATTATATTTTAAGGAAATTGATTATTTTAAAGTCAGCAAATAATAGATTCTATTGTTTATTTTTTATATTCAGTATTCAGGATAAGTCATTACATACATTTGTTTGTAAGAGATTTACAGATCAACACAGCAAAAGAAATTCTATTTACATGCCAAAGTACTTTCCTATCTGACTTCTAAAATTATGATCTCAGCAAGAACTCGATTATAATAGTGATACCAATGAAGAAATGAATCATAAGATAAATTTACTATAAAAAGATCACAATTATCATTTCATCAAGGAGGAAGCACTAAAGCAAGCATGATATTGGTGTAATATTCACAATTACCAAAGCAGGTTTAATAGCTGATCCTTGCCCTAGAACAGGAAGGAGGATGTGAAGCGACTAATATTTATGAATTTGTACATATGTTGTTTTATATATACGAATTTCCTCATTTTTGTGGACTGTTTGCCCTCTACTATTCACATATTGACACTCTCATCTCAAATGTGGGAATCTGGGGAGGTAGCTAGCTTTAAACGAGATCATGAGGGAGATGTTCCAGGGAGAGATTAATGTTCTTATGAGAAAAAAGCAGAGACTAGAGTTCTGTGTCTGCCCTGTGAGGAAAATCAAAAAGGCAGCCATGAATCTAGTGTTCCCACGATGGACTTTCCAACTCTCAGAACTGTGATAAATAAATGTGTATTGTTTAAGCCATCCAGTTTATGACATTTGGTTAAATTAGTCTGAGATTACTAAGGTAGATCTCTAATAATCCGAGGGTATTATTCTAACTTATACAGACAGGAGTCAGCACAGTTCAAAAAGAGAATTTACCTGATGTTCTAGAGAGAGTTAGTGATGGAAGAGAACATGGTGAGAACTGGGAGAGGGCTAAGTGAGTGCTATGTATATGTATGTCTTTACCACCCTGAATTTTGACAAGATGTATAATTACAATGTACCAATAGAATTTTTAAAAATCAGTTCTATTTCATTAAGATCACCCATGTCATGCTGCACTAATATAAACAACCACCCCAACAACATGAACAAAAATTAGTAATTTTCTATAGAGAATCTTCAAAGAGCATTGCTACTTTCCTCCCCTGAAATCAGCAATCCACCTAGTAACAGTATTTCTTCCTAGTCATCTTGCATACAGTACATATGATGTTTAGATATGTTGGGAGAGATTATCTTGCTTTTAAGTGGAATATTCAGCCTTCTCAACTGAGGTATCATGTAGAGCTCAAAAGTCTCCCTTGCTTGGAATTTTATTAATCATCGTCAATCCTTGGGGTTAAGGCATTAAAGGGTTCTGGTAGTCATGTATTTTCTATATGGCAGGGATTATATTATGCACCCATCCCTTCTTATTGGATATAAATAATGTAATTATGTCAAATTCAAAAAATAAAACTGAGGTCAAAGGTAAGTATCCAATTGCCTAAAAAAGCCTTGAAGGTGCAAGTTATGGAAAAATCAAGCACTTGAAACAGTAGATTCAATAGAAAGGCTGAGGAATCCAGGTAACAGAAAACAGAAATGAAAATTCTGGGTATAGGAAATGAGTAGAAGAGTACCAAGGTTGGTAGAGAAGTCCTTAGAACAAATTTTCCACATTCCATAGCTTTGCCAGTTTTCATCCTCAGCCTGTGCTTCTGACCATTGGTAACCTGTCCATCAGTGTTACTTCTTTCTGAACTGAGCATGGACCTCTGCTTAAGGTGAGTCTTATGGGAACACAAAGAGGAATTTTTCATATCAGAAAGAAAAATATTTATTTTTATTCTGCTTCACTGAAGGAGCCTCATTAAATATATTATATATACTACTTTAATAACAGAAGTAGCAAAAACAAAGGGAAATTGATGACAGAATAGATAATGAGCAAGATTTATTATTAAAAAGCAAATATTTTAATATCTGGGGAAGGAAGAATGTGTTTTAAAAGTAAGTTTTTCTTATAAAAAATATTCTGGTTTTGAGTTTTTATAATTAATTCATTTCCCTTAGGTTGAAATGATTTTTCCCCATAAAACCATAAAGATCTCTTACCATCTCAGACTTCCATTGGCATTCTCAACAGTGTTTTCCTATAGGCCATGTCATATGCTATACAGATTTTTCTATGTTCTAAATAAAGATTTACACGATTTCCCAAAGTCTACAGCTCTGCAGAGAACATTTCTGACATTGGCCAGTTTTTAGTTGCAGAGACTCCAAAAGATAAGGAAATGTTCCAGTTGGGAGGTTCCCGAAACCACCAACTCCACCCCCTTCCACTGTAAACCTTCTTTTCCAAGCTTTCATACCCTCTCATCTGGGCACCTCTGCAATGGCCTCCTAGACAATTCCTTCACTTCGGCTTGGGTGTCCCACAGTCCATTCACACAGTAGTCATGGCAATTCTCTTACAATATAGATCAGGTGAAGTTTCTCCATCACATTCACTATGAAACCCAAAGTGCTCACATCATCCTCCAAGGTCCTCTGTGATGGAGTCCGTGGTGAAGCTCTACTCCCTGCCTGAGCGATGTGCTCCAGCCACACTGGCTTCCTGGCTGGGTTCCAACACTAACTCTTGCCCCAGACTTGATCCTTCCCATGGTCATCTGCATGGCTCCCTCTGTCACTTCCTTGTTTAGATACCATTTCATTAGAAAGAATTTTTCTGACCATGCTATATTAAAAAAAAAAAAAAATCCTCTCCTTGCTCTCTGTTATCTTGTCTGGATTTAGTTTTCATCTTAGCACTTATCATTAATTTGTATAGTTGTCTTTTTTTGTTATTGTTGTTGGTTTTATTTTATTTTGTTTTTGCCTCTCCCTGTGCACTATAAGCTTAGGAGGGCAGAGAATTTTCTTTGTTTATACTGTACCCACAGAACCTAACATGTCAGTGGGGTATAAAATGTTCAATAAATATTTGTTGAATTAATGAATCATATACAAAATTGTATATATCTATAAGAACAACAAAGAGGAACAGAATAGAAAAATGGACTGAGTAAATTATTGGAACAACAAAAGTAGTTTTGAAGTATGATGTTTGTTATGAAACAGTATCACTACAAAAGGATTGGAAATTTAGATTAAACTCTAAATTTAAATTGAACCTATTTAATTTCTCTTAGTACTGTACTTTACCACTGATAGTTGCCATCTGGAGCTCAGGAAGACAGAGATTTTATATGCAATTAGAAAGAATAAAGAAAAAGGCTAACAACTTATTAAAGAAAGACGTTCTAGATATCATGTTATACACACATAGTCACTTCCAGTAAGTCAGTTAACATGATGATCTATTTTAAACTATGAAACTATGAAAGGCTCCAGATTGAGAAACAACAGAGGCATGGATTCCTGAAAATGCATGGTCTACTTTGCTTTATGTTATCTATATAATTATCACATGTATTTTCTGGGGCATGGTAGGTTAGTAACATTTAGAACTTATATTTGCAAGGATATCTTAGAAGCGTTTTTAAGGAAAACTTTTGCACTTCATGTATATGTTCAATATAATTTGACAATATTGGAATTCATGTGAAGAAATTGTAGTCCAGAAACAAGGATGGAATAAGTTATAACCTTGTATCAACATGATAAATTTACTATATTCATTATATGATAAGGTTTTATGAAGAACTATTTGGTTCTTTTTCTTAGTTTATATGCAGTAACATGAGTAATGTCATCTCTTAGGAAGTAATAAGTTTTACCTCTCAAGGGTCTGTGTGATATGCCAGCTCTGAGAAAAGTCCTAATTCATTTCATAGTGGTAAAAACAGATGTTAACAAGACAAGCATTTGAGGAAAAGAGATTTTTCTCAACTTCTGTAAACTCCGTATGTTTCAAAATCTAAAGATTCAAGAGTGCTGTAACCCTGTTTCCCGCCTTTACTTCCTTCCTTCTTCCATCTCAATGACCCCTAACCTTCTCTTTCTCCCTTCTTTCTTCCTTTCAACAAATATTTATTAACCTTCTTTGGATGTGCAAATCCTGCAACTACAAAAAGGTATAAGATAATGAGCTTATCCTCAGGTGTTGATAATCTATTTAAAAAAAAAAGAGAAAGCATTTACTAGATGTGTTGGTAAAATCTATAATTTTAATTTGAGTGCATTTGTCATTAGAAACTATTACAAATAATTTATTGGATGTAAGCTGGCAACCACCAGTTTTTAAAATTCATTTTATGCAGCATGAACAGAATTAAGTCCCACATAGGAGACAGCATACTGGTTGCCGTTCTGTCTTATTTTTACTTTAATAATCAGAATAATATTTTTAATATTTAAACATTTTCTCTAATTACAGTTCACTTCTGCTGGCTCATAATAGACTATTATTTATTAACTTTCCTATGAGCATATTCTTTACAGAAGGTGAATGATTAACATAACTGGTCATTGAGGCTCCTTGTTGGCCATGTAAAAATAAGTAGCTTTGCCTGGCAGCAGGGCCAGCTCCTCTATCACCTGATGTATTTGAATCCTAATCCAATTAAATTCCCTCCCAATCTGCCCTCTTTTTGGATGACTCATACTAAGGCTATGTAAATGTGTCCTAAATTATCCAGATCATTGCAGAAAAACTCTTTGGATATGCCCTCATAGATATGGCCTCAGAATATATGAAGGCTGTTTTCACCTTATAATCCTTAAAGACATCATGCAAACTAAATAAATACGGGAGGAACAGCCTGTTTGGATCCTAATAAACAAAGGTAATACTATATGACATCAGGAGCCAGCAAGTATTCTCAATACCTTCAAAATGATGCATTTTCTATAGATCCATCTAAAAGAGAGGCCCTTTGCTTAAAGTCATATCACTCAACAAACTGAACAGAATACTCAGACAAGAAATCATTACCTAGGCAATACTATAGGAACACTACAGGATTTCCTGACAAAGAGTTTTGGAAGATCTTGGGAGCTGGCTTTCATCTGGTGGGTAATTTCTCTTTTTCTTTACCTCAAGACAAGAAAAAAGGAGAATGGATCATCTACTTTTCATCACCACTGTATGGGTATATTTCTACCTTTTTTTTTTAAGTAGAGAAGATTCTCCTTTCATATCTCTTACCTTATAACTGACATTCTTCTGTGAATGGTGACTCCCTTTCTCTCCCTCTTTGTTTATAAAAAGGTTCTATTCTACATATTGACTCATAGCAAGGGGCAAAAAAGATATGGTCACTGCCAGACTGGAAATCAACATGTTAGTGGAGGAGACAGATAGCAAACACACAAACAAGCTCATGTGTAGTATATCAGGTAGGGATGAGTGGAATAAAGGAAATAGATATTAAAGAGATAGAACAAGGAGAGAGGCAGAGGATAATGGAGAAGAGTAGGGTATTTCAGAGAGAAAAGTGAAGAATTGACTTACAATGGATATTTAAGCAGAAAAATGAGTCAAAATCTTATCAACTGAGCCACAAGAAAAGAAAATTCTAAATAGGAGAGAAAGTAAGTGCAAAGAATTTAGTATATTTAAAAAAGTCAAATCATTAGCCTGACTGAAGTGCAGTGAGCAAAAGAAGAAGGAGTGAATGTCAGACTGTAGGAAACATGTCATCTGTAACCCATTTGCATTTTATTCTATGTGTGATAAGAAGGAACTGGAGAACATTTTAATTTTTATTTTGAAGTATCTCAGAAATATACAAAAGAAATAAAGAAAAGTGATCATTTGAGCATCCAACACTCAATCTAAGAAATACTACAAGAAAACAGAATCTCCTTCATATTCCCACAGCCAAACATAAAGGGAAGGGATACTTAAGAAATAAATCTAACAAAAGAACTATAAGATCTTTAGTGAGTTTAGAAAAAAAATCTCATTAAATTATAAAAGGAAACTTAAATAGATAACCTATTAATATGTAGAAAGAGTTAATATAAAAAAGAAATGAATTCTCTACAAATTATCCTGATATTAACTTCATTTTTAATGGAACTGGAAAGACTATGTCTCACATTTACACAGAAGTAAAAAAAATCCCAAGAAGTTCATTATACCTGGCAGGGAAAGTTCCACCACTTTTGTCTTTAGAATTTCAATGAGTGAGAGTGGTATTTCAGGGGAATCTTTTAAATGATTCAAATTTATTTCTTACTTTAAAAGTCTAGGTACCTTCACTTTCTTAAAATCGAATATTTAGCATTCACTTTAAAACTTATTTTAGGCAGAGGATGAGAGAGGGTTTCAGTGGGGTCCTTGGGCCAAGTCTCCGATTGCCGGTCTCTTTGCTGCTCCTGGCGACTCCGCAGCTCCATAGCCCCAAACTTGGCACACCAAGGTGGCCTACGCCTCCCTCCTCTGGTGCCTGGGCGCCAGGGCTTCCCAGAAATCGCCCAAGGTGAATGTGCGACCCTAGGAAGCCCCCCGTGGAGGCCCAAAGACCTGGTCTAGGCAGTCCCCCGCGACCACTGCTAGGGATCCCACTCTTCCAAAACCAGGAGACAGTGCATAAGTTAGGGGACAACAGCTATGTGCCAAACAGCTTGGCCTCAGGAGCCGATGACCTTTGAGGACCTGAAGGTGAACTTCACAAAGAACCAGTTGTCCAGCCTGGCGCCTGCGCAGAGGACTCTGTACTGGGAGGAGATGCTAGAAAATTATGAGAATCTGGCATTCCTGGCATTTCTATTCCACAAACTTGTCTTCATCTCCCAGCTGGAGAGGGGAAGAACCATTGGGGGTGGGGGGGCACATTTCTGGGTCACAGAGGTTTTGAGAGGTGCCAGTCCTGATGGTGAGTCCTGGATCAAGAAGAAAGAGTCACTCGTAGCACAGGAAGCCTCCAAAGAGACAGCGCTTCTGGGGTGTCAGGAGGAGGAAGACTCAAACACTTCTCAGCACTTTGATTTTAAAAGCAACGCACCGAGGCATACTTTCAGTCTAAATCCAAATCTGATCCTTCCAGGTGGAATGAAGTTCTTATGAATGTAAAGAATGTGGGAAAATCTTCAGATGCAACTCAAAGCTTCTTTAGCATCAGATGAGTCATAGCTCGTCAATGAAGGAATGTGGCAAAGCTTTCTAGTCCAGCTATGAGTGTATTGTCTATGAGAAAAACCACGTCGGGGAGGGGTCCTGTAAATGTAAGGAGTGAGGCAGAGGTTTGAGTCCCAGTACTGCCTTGACTCAGCACCCGAGGATCCACACAGGAGAGAAGTCCTACGGGTGCAAGGAGAGCAGCAAGGCCTTCCACAGGAGCTCCAACTTCCTCCAGCACCAGCGCTTACACACAGGGGAGAAGCTCTACAGGTGTCATGGGTGCTAGAAAACTTTCGACAGCCATCTTTTTGTTGTTGTTGTTTGTTTTTTATATATTTTTTATTAATTGGTGCAATGTAATCATACATCTTTGTTAGGTTTTTATCGCCCACCAGAGAATTCACACTGGAGAGAAACCCTACCAATGAGAGCAGTGTGGCAAAGCCTTTTCTCAATAAATAACCTTTGTTCAGCACCAGGGAGAAGCCCTACAAGGTATGTGGGAAGGCTTTCAAATGGTAGGGGAGTTTCTTTCAGCATCAGAAAGTGCAGGAGGTGGGGAAGAGGCCTGTCCAGGCTGCTGGGTCCCTCTGCAGCTTAGCCCCTGTTCCACCCCAGGGCCCAGGCTGCGCTCCAGCCAAGGAGTGCCATTGAGCTCCGGAGGCCGTGCTCACTCCTACCTCCTGGCCCTGTTCATGCTGCTGTCCGCACCTGGGATGCCTTCTGCACCTGTCTCCCTAAAGCCCACTCCAGTCATTCTGACCCCTTCTCCTCACCCTTCCTAAGCTTCATCTTAGGACCAGCAGATCCTCAACCTCACTTGAGTTTCATTTGTTTCTTCACTTTACCTATGTCACAGTTGTGTCTCCATAAGCACCATTGCAATCTATTGCAATGTATTGTATAATACATTCTCTTTTCTTCTGAGTAAAATATGGAAATACTGAACTTTTGCATTCGTCCATTTCAGATTGGAACAGTGGAATTCCTGATGTTAGGAGACCTGGAAGATCACCTAGGTGTGTTGGGAAAGAGAACATCTATCCCTAGATTAGACCAGGGTGATAGAGAGACGCCATCTCAGGAGGAAGCAGGCAAGACTTGGGGGCATGAAGAATTGGAATAAATTTCCAATGATGGACTTTGGAAATCAATACACACTCTTAAATGGGCCAGTGGCTAAGGTTGTGTCGCCTTTGTTGTGGATCATTGAGAATCCCATACTCTATGCAAAAGATACTATGAAATGAACTGTAAGAAAATATAAACAAAAAATTATTTTAATGTAGTAATATGAGACCTTGTTTAAGACCCACTAGTTGAGTAATTTTTTAATCTTAAATGTAAATCACAATGCTAGAAAATATGCACAATAAATTGTGGGTATACACTCAATTTGGTGTTTTTTTGTTTGTTTGTTTGTTTGTTTGTTTCTGATTAGCACTTTGAATTAAATTCCAGACAGTGACAGAAGGTTCTGATATCTGCTTTCATTGTTACAGTCATTTGTGCTGATGGGCAGTAATTACTGTAATGCACATACTATGCAAATGGGCTTCTATGTGTATATTTGAGTTTATCTCAGTAGAAGACAAGTGCACTTGAAGATGTATATGAAATATCATCAGCTGAAGGAATGTTCACTCTCTCATGCTAAGCATATATAAGCATTGGTGAATAAGGAATCATTGACAAGAATATTTCTAAAACAAAAACCCAATATGTTTACAGTAGGAACATGAGATATTTATGCTAAATGTCTGAAAAACTATGCCCCAAAGAAGCTTCCTCTATAAACATCTCCAGGCAGAGGCCAGCATGATTTATAAAAGATACACTTACACAATAGTAGTCTCATGTTGATTTCCACATGGAAACAATGACTTCTAAATTTTGAAAATTGAAATGCCAGAATGAAACTCGTATGGGGATCCCATGGCTCTAGAGGTAAACTTTAAGGAAATAAACCTTTCACTTTAACAACTGGCTTCCATGCTACCAAACTGGCAGCTTCCAAAAGAGGCTTGGTTTTACAAATCTGAACCATAAGCTTCCATTCAATACTACTCATAATTTACATAGTGCTCAATAGGTTTCACATCATGGCACCAGCAGGTTGCCTTAATGAGCAGAGCATAAATTCTTTTGAAAGCTCAACTCAGAAAAGCTAGAAAATGTTCATTACTAAAAGTGACTTAAGAAGTGGACTGAGTGAGAACTGCAAGATTTATTATGACGGGAAAGGGCTGAAAACTACTTCAAGTCCTTAGAAGTTTCCATTTTACCATGGGAATTAACAGGACTTGTGATCAAGAGAAATGCCAGGAAAAAAAAAAAAAACTTAAAAAGCTCTTTAATGCTATGTTTGTAGTATTGAAATAATTATACTATTAAAATTTTGTATTTCATAAAAACTTGTGATAAAATATATTAATTTGTCTTTCATTTATCAGAGACTTGCATAGCAAAATTATTCTCACCAGGGAGTTTATATTTCTGATATTATAGTCCTTTAATCATATAAAACAAAGTCTTGCTAGTAGATCTCCCCATTTCATCAGTACTGAATCTGTGATCTTTTTTTTTTTTTTTTTTTTTTTTTGCAGTACTGGGGATTGAACTCAGAGGCATTCTACCTCCGAGCTATACCTCCAGCCCTATTTTTTATTCTTTATTTTGAAACCGGGTCTCACTAAGTTGCGGAGGGCCTCACTAGGTAGCTGAGGCTGGCCTCAAACCCGGATCCTCCGGTCTCAGCCTCCCAAATGCTGGGATTACAAGCATGCGCCACCACGCCCGGCTATCTGTGATCTTAATAAACAGTGATCTCACAAACGGAGCCTAAAGCCTTGCACTCTAATAGACTTATGAAAGTAATTATACCTTTATCAAAGTTATACCATTTTCTAACTCCTGCTGTCCCTGCTGTTTCTTAAAGATGGTTATTTTCTACTTAAAGAAAACAGACTGATTTTAGAAGAATAACTGGTGTTAAGTAATATTACAAAATTTAATCAGAGCCTCTGTGTAGCTTATATACCAATGGTGCAAATATTTCAACCCAAATAATAAAAGACTCAAAGGTTCTTTAAAAATGCAGAACAGCTTATTAGTGTAACTTACTAATTGGTGCAACAACTCACATGACTGTAGGGTATGACAGAGAATTGGGGAAAGGGAAAAGTCTTTCACTAGCCATGATCATTCCCTGGGGCTTTAAGAGGCATTGCATAGCTACCACTAGAGTGAAAGAAGGAATTAGCAGACTTAAATAATGTAAGAGGAGATAATATGCCAAGGACCGTCTTTTAAAAGTCCTAGGGGAGAAAGCAGAATTATAGGAGCAGCTGCTTGGATTAGGTAGCCAAAGCAAGGTGCTGATACACAAATACTCCAGAGTTGCTCTCAGTCCCTACGGTTTGGTCTCTAGTTTACCCAGGGGTATTCAGCTGTAGGGAAAAGTGTTTAAATAGCTCCTACTGACAGAAATCTGATTTATGCGCAAAATCTAATCTGCATTGTACATTTGGAAACATCCATTTCCAATAGGCAAATGATAGGTGAATATGGGATTCAAATCAGTAAGACTCCGACAGAAAAAAGCAACCAAAATCAACTGGATGTCATTGATTGATCTTTTGGCTATTATCTCACCCTGCAATGATTAACACAAGTCTTAACAACTTACTATATAACCTTTTCTGATGAGATATAACTTATATCTTATAATTATATCTTCTGAACTGAAGATATAATTAATTCCTGTATCATCTTAGCACTCAATACACGTATGGTAGATAAACATTTGAGACATCTAACTATATTTGTGTATATCCTTCCAGTTATCGTAGGGATTTTGAGATCTTTGAACCATGTCATCTCATAGCATATAAGTGCTCAAAAGATATTTGTTGAATATATTTGTAAGCAACAGTGTCATCAAAATATTCTGTATTACCTCAACCAAGGAAGGCATTCGTGTGCTATGTTGTAAAGCATTTCCCTTTGCTTATGACTTCTCCTTGAAATTATCACTCAGGGAAGAGAATGTGCTTTTATCTCTCACTGCTGAAAGCACTGGAGAATATCTACAAAATACCATAAAACTGTCATCCTCTTACACCAGGGCTGTAGACACCACTGTCAAAACCTTTTTATCTGTTTAAACATACCCAGTGGGTTCATGGGATTCAGCAATAGACCTATCAGACACGTGGATAAACATCAAATAATTCTTAAATGATCCAGTGTTGCATAGCACAAATCCTGGTAAAGAAATTCGAGGTAGAACAGTTTAGATGACTCATCTTCATCATCAGGCTAGGTGTGAGACATTCCTAATACCAACCACATGTCTAAATCATCTCTGTTGCCTCATTTATGACCATGTAATTTTTCACTAAGAGTTCTATTCATTTTCCTGCCTCCAGATTTCTGAGCATTCTTTCTTCTCTGGTGAATAAATATATCTCCAAGCTTATACTTGGAGGCTCTACTGAACTGGTTTACAATAAGAATATAAAGACCTGAACCAATATCAATATTATTGTTTCATAATCAGTCATTATATGAAGCTAAATAGATCTGAAGATGTGGAGAAAAAGCACACAGTCACTGGCACTCACAACATACATAACACACTTGATCAAAAATAAATGGGGTAAAGCTGTGGCTTTTCCAGCCTGAGGTACAGTCTGAGTTTGACCAACATAGACTTGTCATAAATGTAACAGGCAAATTCTGGAAGTACAAAAACCATAAAAAGGTATCCCAAGGTAAGTGGGAAAGCACAAGAGTCAAAAAGAAAGACCCACGAGTATCAACGAAAAGTAAAATATGAGGCAGACATACAAATTGAACATTGATTCTGCTCTCCAACACATACACAAATCCACAGATGGGGGGGAGGGAGGCTTATGAGGGCAAGATGAACCCTCTGCCCAGTCATTAGCTGACCACTGAATTATACAGAATAGGTGAAACCCTTAGAGAAGCCACTCTAAAAATAACAACTAAAATAACAAACACAGAGAAACAGCCAAATAACCATGAGAGAAACAGATTAGATTCCTCATAATAAGTCCAGCCAATGGGCTCATCCACAGATCTAAGAAGGTAGAACAAAGAAATGGTGAATTTGAAGACAGATCAGTAAATATCTAATTTGAATAACAAAACAAAGAAAAATTAAAAAATAAATAGCTTCAGAGACCCTTGAGAAAACCTTAAATATACTAATATAAGCTTAATTAGAGTTGTGGAAGAACAGAAGAGAGAAAGTACAGAAAAAATATTGGGGGGAAATTTGCCAAATCTAATGAAAAACATTACTCTACAGACATTAGAAGTTCAATAATCCCCAAGTATGATATACAAACATAAAATTTTTTACACATAGACACATAATAGCCAAAATGCTGAAAGACAAAGGTAATCTTGAAAAGCAAAAAGGTCATCTTGAAAGCAGGGAGAAAAAATACCTCCTCATGTACAAGGGAACAAAACTACGATGGACGATTGATTTCCCATCAGAATTGATTGGCAACCAAGAATTCTATATCCAGCAAAACTATTCTTCAAAAATGAAAGTGATAAGCCAGGTGTGGTGGCACACGCTTGTTATCCCAGCATTTGGGAGGCTGAGACTGGATGATCCGGGTTCGCGGTCAGCCTCAGCTACCAAGTGAGGCCCTCCGCAACTTAGTGAGACCCTGTTTCAAAATAAAGAATAAAAAATAGGGCTGGGGATGTAGCTCAGAAGTAGAATGCCCCTGAGTTCAATCTCCAGTAATCCCCCCCCCAAAATTAAGGTGATAAAGACATTTGTAGGCTTAAAGAGATTAAAAGAATTCACTTTTTTTATGACTTGCTGAAAGGAAAAGACACCAGATGGTAAATCATATCCAGAGAAAAAATGAAGAGCAAAGGAAATAGTAAATGTATTCACATATATATAAACTGTATAAAACATATTTTCACATTTCTTCTCAACTGCTTTAAAAAGGTATGATTACATAATAACATACTTATGAAACTATTGCTAGGCTTATAATTTTTACATAAGAATACATATGATAACAGCACAAAAGAGGAGGGGTGACATGGAGCCATAGTGAATGAAAGTTGATTTGTTTAACTGGAATTATTTTAATATTAATCTGAATAATACTTGACAAATTAAGATATATATTACAATCACCAGAGAAAACATTAATGAATATACATACGTATGTGTGTGTGTGTGCATGTATACACATACATATATTTTGGTGCTGGGGATTGAACCCAGGGGCATTATACCTCTGAGCTACATTCCCAGCCCTATTTTAGTTTTTATTTTGAAACAGGGACTCACTAAGTTGCAGAGGGCCTCACTAAGTTGCTGAAGCTGGCTATGAAACTGTGATCCTGCTGTCTCAGCCTCCCAAGTATTGGGACTACAAGTGTGTGCCACCATCCTTGGCTATGAATAAATTTTTTAAAAAGTTTAAAAATTCTCTGTGTAAGTATAATAGTATATTAAAATATTTGTATAAAGTGCAGAAGAAAAAAATAAAGGAGGAACATAGGGACAAAGAAATGAGTTTTATAGAAAAAAACAGCAAAAATGACAAACATAAATCAAACAATATCAATTACTGTACCAAATGAGAATGGACCAAAGGCTCCAATCAAATTACAATTTGTCAAAATGTATAAAAATAGCAACTTCAAGTCTATTATTTTTATGAGAAAAACATTAATTTCTTATGCAAATATGCAAATAGATTAAAAGAAAATGGACCATAGACCCAAAAGTAATAGCTAAACAATACAAATTCTAAGAAAACACATGGAAAAAAATCTTTGTTATCTTGTGGTAAGCAAAAATTTCTTAAATATTACACAAAATGCCTATGCCAGAGGGGGAAAAATTGATGAGTTGGACTTCACAAAAATAAAAACTTCTGCTCTTCAGACATACTATTAATACAATAAAAGATATGACAGCAATGCGTTAAAATGTTATATGTTCACTTACATAACATGTAAAAATATATTATTTAAAAATTTTTATCTAGAATTGAAGGAACAGTAATATAATATAAGAAGAAAATAAAGCTCTCAGTTGAAGCAATATATGAAGTTTTGAAGATAGTTAAGTACAGAAGATATACGAATATCTACAGAGTATGAAAGGATGCTCAACATCATTCATTATTAAGGAAATGCAAGTGGAAACCAAAATAAGATATCCAGAGCACCATAACTGACAATAACAAAAAAGCAGCAACGAGCCAGGCCTGATGGGGCATGCCTGTCATCCCAGTACTCAGGAGGCTGAGACAAAAGGATGCAAGGTTAAAGGTCAACTTAGGAAGACCCGCAGCAACTTAGCCAGACTGTTTCAAAAAATAAAATTTCAAAATTGTAGCTTGGAAGTAGAAGGCCCCTGGGTTCAATCCCTAGTACCAAAAGAAAAAAGTAGAAACAACCCAAGTATCCATCAGCTGATGACCAGAAAACAAAATGAGGCTTATTTATGCATTGTAATTAATATCATTTGATAATAAAAGAGAATGAAGTCCTGATATGCGCTACAATAAATGAACTTCACAAATGCTGTGAAGTGAAGGAAGCCAGGCATAGCAGATTATATATTGTATAATTCTATCTACAAGAAATTTCCAGAAATGCAAATCTATAGAGATAGAAAGCAGACCTGTGGCTAGGGTCAGTGCTGACAGTTGGGACTGATTGCCCTCCACCCTTACATGGCAACAACCTCGAAATGCTTGAAATTTAATTTCTGTTAGAAAGTTTTTATAAGCCGGGCGTGGTGGCGCACGCTTGTAATCCCAGCTTTCGGGAGGCTGAGACCGGAGGATCCGGGTTCGCGGCCAGCCTCAGCTGCTTAGTGAGGCACTCTGCAACTTAGTGAGACCCGGTTTCAAAATAAAGAATAAAAAATAGGCCTCGGGGTATAGCTCGGAGGTAAAATGCCCCTGAGTTCCATCCCCAGTACCGCAAAAAAAAAAAAAAAAAAAAAAAAAAAAAAAAAAAAAAAAAAAAAAAA
>PVLC010007514.1:0-14350 GCA_004027655.1 Graphiurus murinus | reverse complement strand
TTAATGCACGTGATGTACTTTCACAAACATATCAAAGTCAATCACTAAACTGAACTTGAGAAGGAGGAAGGGGAAGGGAGTGGGGCGGGAATTGGGGAAGGGTTAAATGAGAGATGTGTGCATGTATGCCTCTACCAGCTTGTACCTCACAAAGATGTATGATTAGAATGCACCAATAATAATAAAAAAAGAAAATAGATTGCCAAACACATTCCCCAAGCATTAATGCTGGCACTGGAGGATCCTTTAAGACCTGGCTACCTAGTCTAGCTGAACCCTGGTCAGTAGTCTCAGGCCATCTGGAACATAAAATTCCCAGTTCTTTTCATTTTGTCTTGTGTTTTAGTGTGAAATATTTTATAATAAGAATGTGTTGGATCTCACTTTCAGAAGTTATTTAAGATATTGGCTTTGTAACATGTTATCTCTGATACTTCTACATTCTTGTTTCATCAGAATCTGCCAGTCTCACATTTCCTATATTCTAAAATCCGCTACTGTCTTTGTAAAACTGATTTTTAATTCTTTTTCTACATTATTAAGACTTTATTATGAAAGTACCCATTCATGCAAAAAAAATTAAGGGAAAATTCTTTGCATGTTTTCCATTTAATAACATAAAGCTGTATCATGATAAAGTAGCAGAAAAATTTAGCATTACCAGCATGTGGTGGGCATAGCTCTGCTCTGGGAAATAAGAGGAACAGGACACAGTTATGATTTGTTACCAAGTAGCAGAATCTAAAATAATTAACATCACATCTTAGGACATAGTTTCTTTAGACCTGAAGGTTATTTCAGGTTAAGTAACACTTAATACCATTCATATTTTGGATTTTAAGAATTTTGTCTAGGGCTCCACACTAAAAATGTACTTATTTTCGCATTGAGTTTTCTGGTGATTTTAATTGGGGGAAAATGAACTAAAAATTTATGTGTTGGAGAAATCTTCAGAGTGCAAACTTCTGAAGATTAGACAGATGTGTGTACATAATACAGACTCAGAATGCACAGTTTCCCTTAGTTTCCCTTGCGCGGTTCCACTGTTATTAGTTTCACTCATTGGGATTTAAATGAATATCAGGAAAAGGTTCTCATGTTTCTACAGTTTGAAGCTTTTAAGATAGGACTACACATGCAGCCTGAAGTTGCTTCATTCTCCCAAAGGAAAATTTTCAGACAAAAATCATGTCTTCCATCACAATTTTGTTTTGTTCCCATAGTGGCAAGAAAAAAGAATGAAAAAAAGAGGAAGAGGAGGAGGAGAAAGAGAAAGAGGGGGAAGAGGGGGAGGAGGGAGAGGAGGAGAAGGAGTAAAAAGAGAAAGAAGGAAAGGAGGAGGGGGAGGAGAATAAGAAGCTAAAAACACCTGAGGACATAGAGGGAGTTTTGGAAATGTGACCTACTTAATGTAGCACACTGGGGAAGTTAGTCAATTGAATTAACTACATACATGTGAGGTGAACTGTTCTGCTGGGTGAAAAACCAGGGGTGTTGCACATCTGGAGCTATTATCTACAATCAAAGAAATCAGTATGAATGAAGACAACTGACAACCTAAAATGCATAAAATCTGATTGTCTTAAAAATGAAATATAGGTGAGTACAGTGACATACACCTATAATCCTAGTACTTGGGAGGCTGAGACAGAAGGATTATGGGTTTGAGGCCAGTCTCAGCAACTTAGGGAGATTCTATTTCAAAGTAAAAAATAAAATGGGTCTGAGGGTGTAGCTCAGAGGTAGAACAGTCTGAGTTCAATCCCCAGCACCACCAAATCATCGTTGTCATCATCTATATTAGTAGCAAATAGAAATCCATTGCTTTTGCTCCTTTTCTCATACATTTTGTTTTCTTTCCATTATTTTAGAATATCTTCTCCATTTTAAATAAAATCTTTTTATGCACTAAAATAACTTTCTTAACTTGATGGATCAGTATAATTAGACATATAGGGCCAGGCATAGTAGGCACACACCTGTAATCCTAGTACCTGGGAGGCTGAGAAAAGAGGATCACAAGTTCAAAGCCAGCCTCAGCAACTTAGCAAGGCTCTCAGCAACTTAGTGAGACCCTGTTTCAAAATAAAAAATAAAACAGGGCTAGGGGTTTAGCTCAGCGGTAGACTGCCTCTGGTTTCAATCTCCAATAAACACACACACACACACACACACACACACACACACACACACACCACACATGCTAATACACACACACACACACATACACACACACACACACACACATATATATATATATACACATATATAATTAAAATTATGTTTTAGTGGTCACTTTCTGTGAGAGCTTCCCAATCTTAGGTACTAGAATAAGAATTTTATCAGACTCAATCATTTGTAGAAAACTTACTACACTGCAAAGTAAAATACTGTGAAAAAAGTAAAAGTACTGTGAAAGATAAATAAAGGCAGTCCTTGATGTCAAGAAAGTTTTAATCATCCATTGAATTACATGTTCATATCATTGATTTTTAACTGTTTTTACATACTAAAATGAAAAAGGTATTGACCTTGGGTTGAAAAGACCAGGGTTAAAGTTTCAGCTTTATCAATAAACTTAAAAATTCACTAAGCCTCAGTTCTCTTATCTATAAAATAAGTATAAATAAATATCATCTCCTTTAGCACAAAGGTCATTATAAATAATCGAAACCAGTGATATGGATAGAAGCCATTGGACACATTTAATACAAAATCTCTAAAAATGAGTCAATATACAATAAGTTCAATATTTAAATATTTCAAAATAAATATAGCTTTGAAAATAATTACAAGAATATAAATATGTAAGAATTATTTATGAATCATAATAGTAAACATTCATTGATTACCTAAAATCAATCATATATTTTACCTTAACAATTTCACTTAAGCCTCACAACAGTCCAATGGCTTTAGTATTATTTTCCTCTTATAATAAAGAAGAATATAAAAAGAATAAGGTATAGGAGGGATAAACACCTTGTCCAAAGACAGATAGCTAGTAAGTAGACTTGTGCAAGCTAATTCCAGAGCCCACTCAAAATCTAGCTCATTATGATATACTCCAAAGTAACCAATAGAGGTAAACATCCCTATGAAAATATAAATTACAAATACTAGTCTGTACATTTCTAAAATATTCTGCTACATTTAACCTAACTTTTATTTATTATAAAGAAAAATGGAAATAACTCAAATGTACAACAGTAAATACATTACAGTACATCATAGGACAAATTATTAATCAGTCATAAACAATACTGCAAAATGCAATTATGGCCTTGAAACTTATAAGAATTAAAAAAAGAAACTTATGAGAATTGTAAACAAAAAAAATCTTCAAGTGATATGTGGGAAATACTGACCTTTATAAAAATAATGTCATATGCACAGGAAAACACTGAAAAGATGTCAGATGTCAATGCTATTTCTTAAAAATTTCATATATTACAATATTTACCACAATTTCTATAGTCAATATTTTTCTCATTAGGTAAATATAGAATGACCTAATTATAAACACTGAAATATAAAGTGATTTGGATGCTTCTGCATATTTATCAAAGTCTAGAAAATTGCCCAAAGTACTAGGGATAGAGCAGTGGCAAAAGAGAGTCCATAAGTGAAGAATTTGCACTAAGAACAAAGTAAGACAATTTCAAATACAATGAAGCTTTAATTTTGACATTCTAACAACTCACACCTTCCTACTGCTGTGAATTCTTTCCCTATATCAAAAATAGGTCCAAAAATGTTTTGGTTTATGTTTTTTGTTTTTTCTTTGTTTATTTGTTTGGGTATTGGGGTTTGAATTCAGAGGCATTCTACCTCCAAGCTACACTCCCAGCTCTATTTATTTATTTTTTTTATATATTTTGAAACAAGGTCTCTCTAAGTTGCTGAGGCTGCCCTCAAACCTGCGATCCTTCTGTCTCAACTTCCCAAGTACTGGGATTACAGGTGCCCACCTAAATGTTCTGTTTTATTTGTTTACCTTTTCTTCTTGACTATATTGCAGACAAATCACCTCTAAATACATCAGAGAGATATAGCATTTGTAGACATAAAAAATATACAAAAATAATTTGTATTTCTCTACACTAGCAAATTATTTGCAATCGAAATTAAGAAATCAATTCCATCTACAATAGCATCAGGAAAAGTAACAGACTTCGGAATAAATTTAATCAAGGAGGTGATAGATCTTTCTATATATTGCAAACTATAAGACATTGATTAAAGAAATTAAAAATACAAAAAAAATTGAAAGATGTCCTATGTTCATGGATTGGAAGAATAAATATTAAAATGTCCATGATACCTAAAGTGACCTATATATTCACTGAAATCACTATCAAATTCAACCTAAATGTCTATCAATCAACAAATGGATTAAGAAAATATAGTTCATATACACAATGGGATGCTATTCAGCTTTTAAAAAGAAGGAAATTGTATTCTTTGTGAAAACATAGATTAACCTCAAGGACATTGTGCTAAGAGAAACAGGACAGACATGAAAAGACAAATAACAGATGATCTTACTAATTGATGGACTCTAAAAACATTGAACTCATAAAAGTAGAGAGTAGAATATTGGTATCCAGGGACAGAGTATTGAGTAAAATGGGGAGATTTTGGTCAAGGTATTTAAACTTGCACTGATACAGTGAATAAGTTATGGGGATCTAATAAATAGCACAAAGATCTAAAACACAAGTTTAATAAAAGGAAAGAGAAGGAGTAAGGAAAGAAATAGCTAATAATACTCTATTGTATACTTAAAGTTTGCTGAGTGTACATCTCAAGTATCCTCAATCCCCTCCCCCAACCCCCACACACAGGACAACTACAGGGGATGACAGACATGTTGATTAACTCAATTATGATAGTGATTACACAGTATATGTGTATATGATAGTGATTACACAGTATATGTGTATATCAAATCACATCATGGACCTTGAATATTTTTGTCAATTATACTTCAATAAATCTGAGAAAGAAAGAAAAGCTGAAAAGAATCTTAAGGAATTAAGGAAAATTCAATGAGACATTCCATTCCTTAGTAACAATTACCACTCCTCTACTGGTGTTTAGAGATGAGAGAAATGTTACTCCTTCTAAATTATTAAATATTCTCAGATATTATCCTTCATTTATTTACTATTTAGAAATAAATTATTTTTGAACTGTAAAATTTTATTGTATTGAAATAATTTATGATGTCTGTACATTTAAACTTGACTATGTTCATTAGTGTCAAATCTAAATATCCAAGAGAAAGACTTACCAGTATTTAAAATTTGATAGTTTCAAATTACTAAGCTAGATGTAACTAAGATCAAAATACACATTTAAAAGTTATAAGAGCCAAAATTATGTCCGCCATTCCCTCGAAAATGAACTATGTTAACTTCTTTTAATCTGTCTCCCTCCTTCATACATAATAAGATCAGATACAAAGAATTTGAGGGAAAGGACTTTTAAATTTAATGGAAAAACGAATTAAAGAACAAGGGAGGAAGTAGGAAAGGAAGAAAAAGGAAGTAAAAAGAAGGGAAAAGAAGAAAAATGAGAAATGACTTACCTTTATTGAAAAGATCCCAATATTCATCAATTTGCTTCTGGGTTGGGAAATGACCACATTCATTAAAGTACTTAAGGAGCTCACTTCTTTCTAATGCTTGAGGATCTTCTCTCTTTGCAAACTTTATTTCATAGACTGAAAGTCAAAAAGAGGAAAAATATATTCTCTTTATAAAAAATAAATCAAGTATGAGCCTCCTAAAAGGTTCATCAAGATTTGAACAAACTGTGACTTGAGCTCAATTTTTCATGTCTACCGATAGGCCCCCATGCGTAGAGAAGCCTGCTGACAAAGGGTAGAGGACAGTGCTTCTCCCCCACACCACATTCCACAGTGGTGAAATTCAAGCTGGATTCTACAAGGACAATGCTGGGCTCCTCATTCTGGTTTCATGACAATTAGCAGCCACAGACTCTACATATCTCAAAGCTCAAACCACATCATAAGACACAGCATTTTGGGGGGGGGGGTACTAGAGATTGAACCCAGGGGTTATCTGTGAGCTAGACCCAAGCCCTATTTTATGCTTTTGGTTTTGAAACAGAGTCTTGCTAAGTTGCTGAGGATCTCGATAAATTGCTGAAGCTGCCCTCAAACCTCAACATATGCATACATTAATCAAACCTAGCTTCCCTGTATCCATCCTTTTACTCCCCTTCCCAACCTCTGGTAATCACTATTCTACATTCAGAAAGTTGACTCTTTTTTTAACTTCCACATATGAGAAAAAACATGCACTGTTTGTCTTTCTATATCTGGCTTATTTCACTTAACATGGTATCCATTTTTCTGCAAATAACAGGATTTCATTTTTCTTTATGACTGAATAATAGTCGTGTGTGTGTGTGCGTGCGTGTGTGCATGTGTGTGTGTGCATGTGTGTGTGTACATTTCTTTATACATTCATATATTGATGGGCACCTATACTGACTCCATATCTTAGCTATTGTGAATAGTTTCACAGTAAACATAGGTCTCAAGGTATTTATGTAAAATCCTGAGTTTATTCCTTTTGGATGTATACCCATAAGTGGGGTAGCTGTATCATACAGTAGGTCCAATTTTATATTAGATCTAATTCTGCCTAATGACTGTACTAATTTACATGCCCACCAACAGTGTATGAGAGTTCCTTTTCCCACACCCTTGCCAGCAATGTCAGTTCTGGGGACCTAATTCTTGTTGAAAACCATTTCAATATTCCTTTACTTATTAACTCCTCTAATTATTCATCTTTTTTATGTCTCCCAGCACACATTCTAATTACTTGAATTGCGGATTCCACTGTGGACCACTTACTCCATTTCTGATTTGGCTCCTAATTAGGAACAATGGCTACATTTTTTTTTCTCACTGACTTCGTGGGTTCCTACTTCCTACTTCAAGGGGCTTTGCCACTCTTGGCTCAAGACTACCCTGAAAAGCCACTGAGTTGGGCCACCTGTCACCTATCTCCCACACCTGATATTAGACAGGAGCTAGTTAATGTCCAAAAGAAAGGAAGTATGTAAGTATAGTTCTCCATAACTTTTTTAAATGGTTTATTGAGCCTCCACCCTGGAGTATGTTGGATTAACCCCACAAAGCTGAGTATTGTCAGTATTTACTGTATTACAGGGAATGCCTAAGTACAGATTTGGCTTTGAAACATGGGCTTCCAATGACAACAGGCACCAGAGTTATTTCTAACAGAAGTTATACCACCCTGGCACTCAACCATGTGGATTTTAATTCTTCATTCATCCCTTCACTCATTCATTTATTCACTCAAAGAAGATGGTGATGAGACATCAATAAATTCAAGGAATATTTAGTTATTTCCTAATTATGAGTAGTTATTATAGGTCTTAAAGTATGGTAGTAAAATAAACAAACTTTTCATATATGCAAACTAAGGCCGTCACTTTTGATGCCTCCTCCATATTTCCTTCTCCCTTAGATTTCTGTGAATTTTGACATGGAAGGGTGAGCCTCTGCACTTCATTGCCTGTGGCTTCCTCCTGGCACAAGACTTCACACTGCCAAACTGTGCAGCAAGCCAGAAATACTAAGGAAATAAGATCCTCAATGGAGTGTCCTTCGACAACGGACTGGGTGGGGGGAGATGATACATTAAAAACCTAGCATTTGAAGTAAGTGACTGCACTATTTTTTAAAGTTCCCTGATAATGTACTTTTTGGACTTCTATCCCTTTTCCATCTCGCTTCTCCATTCCGCTAACAGTGTTTTCTGGGACCTATTTCCATATAAATTAGTTGTACTTGAATTCTTCACTTCAGGATCTGGTTCTGAAGAAACCCAAGCTAAGACACAAAGAATGTTACTTTTTACTTTCTTGGTTAAGTAAATATATTTCTCCTCTAAAAAGTATATGTGCCTTTATTAGTTTTTCCTGATTCAATGGGTTTTAGATGTTTCTCATAAGATGAGATTGATATACACGTAAACATTGTGGCTTTGTGACTGTATAAATTGATAACTATGACCCTAACCTGCATATTATTCCCTATAAGCAAACTTTCAGGAAAAAAAAAACAGATTTATTGTACAAGGCTAGTATAACCAGAGTAAATATAAAACTTAAATCATGAAAATTAATGAAACTTTCAAGTGACTGAAAGATGCTCAAAAAGTGCATATCTGCCAAATATCACCAAAAGTGATGGCTTTAGTTTGCATATTTGAAAAGGAAGAAAACTGCATAGATATATTACACATAAGTTTGTTTATTTTACTACCATGTTTTAAGACATATAATAACTACTCATAATTAGAAAATAACTAAATATTCCTTGAATTTATTGATGTCTCATCACCATCTTCTTTGAATGAATAAATGAATGAGTGAATGAATGAATGAAGAATTAAATCCACATGGTTGAGTGCCAGGGTGGTATAACTTCTGTTAGAAATAACTTTGGTGCCTGTTGTCATTGGAAGCCCATATCTGCCATATCTTATTGATACATTGATGTATGTATATATAATATCATATTTGCCATATCTGTCAAATATCAATCACCCAATACATAGAAAGGAGGGATAATATTCTAAGGAATATAAATACAGGTAAGAAGTTGGAAATTCTATGAATTCTAAAGTTACTTTAACCTTCGGTGTAAATGGATACTTAGGTTAGTAATTCTTTAAATTATTCATTTAGCTAACTAATTATTTTGTACTGTTCAGATCCTAAATTGAATAGAAGTACCATCTGTCTCAACTGAACTCTTTTCCTCTGTCTTTGCATCATGTAGAGTGAAATCTTTGCCACCAGTTGCACTGTAGTTCTGTCCACAATCCTCCAGTGGCTTCCCAAAGAACAACAAAATGATGCATAAAGTGTGACACAACCAATCCCATTTTCTTCTGCTCACACATACAAGCCCACTTCCAGTAGTGGGAGTCTCCTGGCAGCCTCTAACCTTTGTGTTTGCTGTTCCTCTGCATAGAACATGCTTCCTCTATCTATCCATCTTTCTCTACCTATCCTCTCTCTTTTTTAAAAATTTTTTTATTAAATGATGCAGTGTGATCATACATCTTTGTTAGATACAAGCTGATAAAAGCATACATGCACACATTTCTCATTTAAACACTTCCCCAATTCCCACCCCACTCCCTCGCCCTCCCTCCTTCTCAAGTTAAGCTTAGTGATTGACTTTAATATATTTGTAAAAGTACATCATGTGTGTTGGGGTGCCCTCCTTCCCCGTCCCCTGTCTATTACCTTCAGTTAAGTCACTTTCTTTGCTTATCTAGGGTTTCTCCTTTTTCATCTGGAGTCCCTCTTATGCCCCATCTTCTCCCTAGCATCCACATATTAGGGAGAACATATGCTTTTTAACTCTTTGTGACTGACTAATCTCACTTAACATAATGTTTTCCAGTTGCATCCATTTCCCTGCAAATCACATGATTTTGTTCTTCTTTATGGCTGAGTAAAATTCCATTGTCTACATATCCCATAGTTTTGTAATCCATTCATCTGTCAATGGACATCTTGGCTGTTTTCATAGTTTGGCAATTGTGAATTGTGCAGCTATAAACATAGATACACATGTGATGGTCTGATAGTTTGGTTTCCATTCTTTTGGGTAGATACCCAGAAGTGGTATTGCTGGATCATATGGTAGGTTCATTCCTATTCGTCTGAGGATCCTCCATACTGTTTTCCAAAGTGGTTGCACTAATTTGCAATCCCACCAGCAATGTATTAGGGTTCCCACTTCTCCACACCCTAGCCAGCATTTATTGTTGTTCTTGATTTTTTATGATTGCCATTCTGATAGTTAGGTGAAATCTCAGGGTAGTTTTGATTTGCATCTCTGATTGCTAATGATGTTGAACATTTCCTCATACATTTATTGGCCATTTGTATTTCTTCTTTTGTGAAGTGTCTATTTAGATCCCTTGCCCATTTTTTGATTGGGTTATTTGTTTTCTTAGTTGTGATTTTCTTGAGTTCTCTGTATATCCTAGATATTAGTCCTCTATCAGAAGAGTAGCTGGCAAAAATTTTCTCCCACTCTGTGGGCTCTCTGTTGAGGTTCTTGATAGTTTCCTTTGCTGCACAGAAGCTCTTCAGTTTAATGAAATCCCATGTATTGATCTTCCTTTGAGTTGCTTGTGCTTTTGGGGTCTTGTTGAGAAAGTTTTTACCTGTGCCTATGTGTTGAAGTGTTGGTCCTATGCCCTCTTCAGGTAGCTGCAAAGTCTCTGGCCTGACTTCCAGATCTTTGATCCACCTTGAGTTGACTCTTGTGCAGGGTGAGAAAGTGGGATTTATTTCCATTTTCCTGCATATGTTTAAATGCAGGTGTTTTGTCAACACCATTTGTTGAAGAGGCTATCTTTTTTCCAGTGTATGTTTTTGGCTCCTTTGTCAAAAATCAATTGACTGTAAGCACGTGGGTATGTTTCTGAATCTTCTATTCTGTTCATTGGTCTATGTGTCTGTTTTTGTGCCAATGCATGCTGTTTTTATTACTGTGGCTTTGTAGTATATTTTGAAGTCAGGTATTGTGATACCTCTTGCATGGTTCTTGTTACTAAGAACTACTTTGGCTATCCTGGGCTTTTTGTTGTTCCAAATGAATTTAAGGACTGATTTTTCTATGTCTGTAAGGAGTGACCCTGGTAATTTCATGGGTATTGCATTGAATCTGTAGATCACTTTTGGGAGGATGGCCATTTTGATGATATTTATTCTACCTATCCAAGAGTATGGAAGATCTTTCCATCTTCTAAGGTCTTCATCAATTTCTTTTTTCAACTTTTTATAGTTTTACTTATAGAGGTCTTTTACCTCTTTGGTTAGACTTATCCCTAAGTATTAAACCATCAGAATCCAGGCTAGAAAACAGATAACCAAATTAGTTTTTTTTTTCCCTCATCCAAACTTGAGGGTCTTTTAAGATGCAAAAATATCGAAATATGCAGTTAGCAATCAAGGGAAAGAAAGTAAAAATAAAAAATAAGCAAGATCCTAAAATGTTAAAAATGGCTTAGTGACAGAGGTTTGGGTATGTAGTTAAGACTAAGTAAATTAGTTGGAGTTTTATGAGAAAGATATGCAATTTGGAAATCAGCAGCCAAAAAAAGGAGGGATTTCAAAGAAAGATCATCAGTATAATAACTATAAAGTCCTAGCACATATTTTGATAAATATTCTAAAATATATGCATTCATATTAGATGATTCAATGTAAAACTATTACCCTTAAAAATAGAGTTTTGAAGCTGAGTGTGGTGGTGCATGCTTGTAAACCCAGTACTTGGGAGGCTGAGACAGAAGGATCGCAGGTTCTCAGCCAGCCTTTTAGTGAGACCTTGTTTCAAAATAAAGAATCAGGCTGGGGGTGTAGCTCAAAGGTAGAATGCCCCTGGGTGCAATCCACGGTACAGCAAAACATAAATATTTAAGTAACTAAAGTTTTGTATTAGTGGGTGGAGAGTTTATGAGCAATGGTCTTAACATCTGAGTGCATATGGGTATGATACCTCTCTCTCACTACCTTTCTTTCTCTTTCTCTCTTTGCAAGTAAAATGAGCCCCAGCATCTTCCTAATGGAGAAAGGTCTTCACTTTCTCCATCTCTGAGTATCCCTTGTTTTCTCTTTCTCCCTTCCTCCTGTCTTTCCATTTCTACAACACTTTGCTCCTTTCTGCTTTTTTTTCTCTAGAAATCAGGCTATTAGATTGGTTAAACTGAGTTGAGCCCTGAAACTTATATAAAATAAATTTCTGACTCTGTTTCTGTGTCTGTCTCTCTGACTTCTTCCTTCCTCAGCCTGTAACCATAGAAAAGGAATCATTTTAACTCAAATATGTCTGATTATTTGTAAATATTTTTGGAATATAATTTTATCATAACTAATAAATTTAATGAAAATTATCCTTTTAGTAAATATTCCAAGCCCTTCTGATAAACCAGGTATTTGTTAAATAGGGGGTATTTATTGATGAACATAGTCCCTGTCTTCATGGAACTTACAGTACTAAATATCAAATACATATTTTATAACTAACCGAGACCACCAAAAATATGGCACTTTTAACCTTAGAAAGCCATAAGATGATGATCCCAATTAAATGTAATTTACTTGTATCATTTCTTCTATATTATTCAAGATACTGAATCTAATAAATCTATCATAATCCTAAGCAATATTTAATTCATTAAATATAAATAGGAATGGGATCTCTGAAAGCTGGGATATAAATCAAGGGCCAGTTCTATAGATAGAATCTCAACACTAATAAGCAATGTGTGGTTTGTCCACTCAGTGCCCACTAACTATTCATTTTATATCAATATTTAATTTTCATCTGGGGAATAACCCCTCCTCCAGTAGACATATCTCATCTCTGTGCAACTCTCAATCAAGATTCCTGACCCTCCCATTGCAAAGCATGGACATATGACTCATGCTAAACTGATCAGCTAAGTAAGGTCTCTCAGGAATTTTAACTTAAAGAATAGGAACAAAAAGTCTTTAAATGAAATGGGCTTATCTGTCCCCTAGAAACAAATAAAGAGTATTCCTTCTGGTTCCCTACATCCCTGGAGCAGTTCTGAAATATGATGCTTCAGTTATCTTTTCAATATTTTCCTTTTATGCCACAGTTAGCCAGAAGGAGCTTTCTGTTACTTATAAACAGATTATCCTAGCCAGGCATTGTGGGGCACCATACTTGTAATCCCAGTACTTGGGAGGCTGAGACAGGAGGATCGAAAGTTCACCAGCAGCCTCAGCAACTTGTGAGCCCCCTTGCAACTTAGTGAGGCCCTATTTCAAAATAAAGAATAAAATAGGGCTGGTGATGTAGCTTGGAGGTAGATCTCCTGGGGTCAATCCCTAATACCACAATAAATAAATAAATAATCCTAATGAATTAATTCAATTATACTATACATCATCTTAAAATGCAAATAGTTTATAAGAATGTTACCTTTGATTGCTGTAATTATATGTGAAATTTCAATGGTTAAATAAATTCTAAACCTAAAGTCAAACCAGAAATGACTGCATCACTTACATTTCTTTCTGTCCATCCATTCCTCCAGTTCTACAAAGCTGATAATTTGTCTTGTTCTCCAAAGACCAAGTCGATGTCTAATACGGTAGATTACTTTCCGATACATGTTTATAACTGCTTTCAAATTTGGCCCATGATACAAAGCCTATAAGACAGTTATGCAGAGAGCAAAGCCACTTACACATTTGTGTTATCTATATTTAATTTGATCTATTCTCTTTCATCTAATCTATTTCACCCAATTTCTTAGATTTTGGCTGCATTTATTATTTATTGCCCAGTTGGTTAAATATATGCACTGTGCACTGACATAGTATCTCTGAAGATCAGAGCTTCACTGTGAGTTACTTTGTCATCAGACATTCACACTTCCTGTAGAGCTGAGATTGGGATGATGACTACTGTCATAGACGCTTCCTAGGTTGCTCACCATATTTCTATAATATGTAGCACATTCAATCATAAAGATAAATAAATACAAGTTTTATTAAAGCATTACTCTATAGTGGATAATTCTTGCCTGAGCTGCCCACTCTGGGTGCTCAAATTTTTGTCATTTCCTTCTTTTGAAAATTATATTGTCATGTCCTTTATGAATTTTCCTCTTTTGGGGGGGGTTGTTTTATTTTGGTCTCACTTGATTTGGCCTTGGTTTTGGTACTAGGGATTGAAGCCAGGGCATTGTAACTCTGAGCTACACTCCAACATATTTTTAATTTTTATTTTTGTAACAGGGTTTTGCTAAATTGCTGAGGGTAGCCATGAGCCTGTAATCCTTCTGTCTCAGCCTCCCAAGGGATTATAAGCTTGCATCACTGCACCCACCTCTTTACTTATATTCACTGGGACTTTTTCATTTTTATTTGATTTCTTAAAACTTGTTGAATATTAAAGGAATTACATTTTTCTGCATTTTATAAATAAATATAACTCTAAGTATATTACTTGTGATTACATTCATCTACATATGCATTTCTACATTCTACAAATATAAAATATAGTTTTAAAATTTTGTTAGCCGGGCGTGGTGGCGCACGCTTGTAATCCCAGCATTTGGGAGGCTGAGACCGGAGGATCCGGGTTCGCGGCCAGCCTCAGCTACCTAGTGAGGCACTCTGCAACTAAGTGAGACTCGGTTTCAAAATAAAGAATAAAAAAATATAGGACTGGGGGTGTAGCTCAGAGGTAGAATGCCCCTGAGTTCAATCCCTAGTA
>PVLC010007513.1:42560-63047 GCA_004027655.1 Graphiurus murinus | reverse complement strand
GGGAGAACATATGCTTCTTAACTCTTTGTGACTGACTAATCTCACTTAACATAATGTTTTCCAGTTGCATCCATTTCCCTGCAAAGAACATGATTTTATTCTTCTTTATGGCTGAGTAAAATTCCATTGTGTACATATCCCATAGTTTTGAAATCCATTCATCTGTGGTTGGACATCTTGGCTGCTTCCATAGTTTGGCTATTGTGAATTGAGCTGCTATAAACATAGATACATCGGTCTGATTTAATTGTAGTGGACGCAAGGGGCAGAGGGACGCCCTAAAGCACATGATGTACTTACACAATCATATCAAGGTCACTCACTGAAGTGAACCTGAGGGGGAGGGAGGGGGAGGGGATTGGGGTGGGAATTGGGGAAGGGGTCAAATGAGAATTGTGTGCAAAAATGTTGTTAACAACTCGTACTTAACAAAGATGTATGCTATATTGCACGAATTGCTACAATAAAAAATTTAAAAAAAAAAAAAGAAAATATTTATTAGAGCAAGAAAACTCCAGCTTAAATAGTACCATCTCTAGGGTGGAAAAAGCATTTGCAGGAACTCCTAAGAATATAAGTAACTTTCCTAGATAACTATAATAAGTAAGTCAGAAGCAAAAACGTGCTTTAGCAACTTAAAATCTAAGGCTTTCAAGACCAACTAAAGTTAAGGACATGTATAATAATAGATACTAACAGAATGTATAAATAAGATTAAATATTCCATAACCCCATTGCTAAGAAAAATGCACTTATTTATAACTTAGAGAAATGCCTTTGCACATTAGTATTTGTGTAATTAGGGTGGGGACTGCTAGACATTCAAATCTAGATATAGTGGGACTACTTTATCTTATCTTAAAACATTATAAATGGGCCATGCAGGTTGTGGTTAACCTCTTCATTTTTACACAGCAGAAGTGATTCATATCAAAGGTTCAGAATGCTGATTATGTGCCTGGATGGATCTAATATTCTTCAGTAGTATCCATCAGTAATTATAACAAAGGAATCAAAACACTAATGATGTCAATCATTTTATACCTGATATACTTATTTCATTCATTCTACCATATTCTCCCCCCTAAAAAAAAGCAGAAAATAAATCTGTTCTTTCAAAAATGTACCTAGAAGAACTAAGTCTTTATAGCCCCATCGAAGCCTCATGCTTAGTAAGAAGCATGCTTCGTAAGAAGCAAAGTTAATTCTTCTACAAAAGTTACATAACTTCATCACTTCACCCAAGAATAACCCAGAGATTGGGAGTATCTAACTCCACAGGCCAGATTTAGCCATCAGCTTTTAAAAGATACCAGCCTGGTTACTTCTGTTTCACAAAAGCACAGGCTTTCTGTCTCCATTGTAAAACCAGAATCAAAGAATTTTTAACTGACCTAAAATCCAGGAGATAATCTGAGTATGGATAAATAGCTCACAGCAGTTTACTGTAAAGGCAAAGTTCTCAATTATCTAACCACTGAACTTTTCTTTCAAAACTAAACTGAAGGGACTAAAAGTACCCAATGATTCAAGTGTAAGCACCTAATTTCTTTTAAACTTGTTTCACCTATCAACTAATTGCTGGAGGTCCAAATGTAAGCATACAGTAGATACTCAATAAGTTTCTGATCGACGAATTCATGTTCAATAATCCCTTCGCAGTAGTGAAAACATTATTCTACAGAACTAACATATATAGGGGATCCACTTCCCCTAAGATTCCTTATTTGGCCTTGATTAATTGTAACATCATGCCAAATGAATACATTTTAAAGCAATGTGGTCTTCATTAATGTATATTTGTAACGTTGGTAGTCATACTGACAGAGGAAAATGTAGAAGAGAAAGTTGTGTCTTAATCCAGGAAGTAAGAACAATTTACATCACTCACCCTCCTGTATACATTTCATTTCTTTCAGTATATCAAGGATATTATATAATCCTCTGTTTGACTGGCATAAAGGTAGACATTTTTTTTTTAGGTTTCAGTAATATTCCTTAAAAACAGTAGAAATGGGAGATATAAACATTAAGATGCAAACCGGACAATTAACTACTGGACCCCAAATCTTAAAACGCCCACTATCCTACTATTCCTAAGCCCTGTTTTCATGTCATAAGGATCTGGTGTCTACAGTGACTCAAATACTGACCACAAATCTGATTTTTCCTAATGCAAACCAGTCTCTCCAGCCATTAAAAATAAATGTTTTAAGTTGTAAACAGAAACCTCTGCTACTTTAGCAGCAGATGTCCAGCAAAATGAAGACAGGACATCACACATGAGCAGATTTTAGAGTTAGAATCAATGCAACTTAAACACGTCGATCAGACATATATTTAGTATTATGAATAATCATGGTGCGGCATGGTAATTAGAGATAAATGTGAAGTCGTTCACATAAATGACTACAATTAATGTTAGGTTTACCCAGCAGAATCAAATTTTCATAGTACTACATTTTTTTCATTAAATTGCCTCAAAAATCAATGTCTCTGCTCATGTACTACCGCTCCCATTTTCACAGTGAAAAAGCAAAGGTCTCCAACCATGGTCCCTCATGACTGGCGACGCTCTTCTCATGCTACACTGGCATAAACCTGCTATGTTTCATGAACAGCCCAGAGTTAAGTCACCTTTGGTTCCTACTCTGTGCCCTAAAATACAGAGCCCTGATCGACAGGCTACAAGACAGGACCTGGTACAACCTTCAATCCTTCCAGCAGCTACTGTCCAAAAAGCCTATTGCCAAGACAGTAGCAGCATCTGAGAAGAGCCAACTAGGGACTGGGAAGTGGTGGAGGGGGAGGCAGAGATCCGTCCCTTTCCCACCAGCTTCCCTCAATGATCTTCTACAATTCCTCTCAATAATGCCCAACAGGACAAGACAGGGGGAATAAGATAAAGGGGGCATTCCCAGAAAGGGAGGTAGAGTCATCTTTAAGAGACTCTTCTTCTGTATTAGTGTTTTGGCCAAACTTGACGGGCATACCTAGCAGAAGTTGGCCAAGGAATGTTCAAGCTTTCCAGACTATTCCAAGGTGGAGGTAAGAAGGGTTTGTGTTGCAATCCTAGTCTTCCTGCGTGATTGATTTCCAGGCGACTGGTGACTTTGAGGCTCTCTGAATGAGCAAAGCTGCCAGTGGCTAATGAGATAACTTGTAGCGGTAATAAAAATACCATCCCAGAAACAGTTTTCTGCCACTTCCTAGTATCGCCAAAAGGACACAAGGGTGAACTATTTGGGGAAAGGTGGATGGAGGCAGGGCCCGGTTATTTTCACTTGACAGTAACTACAAGACCATTTTCCATGATGTTTCTGCACCTCTTAAGTTAGCTTCTGCTCTGGCTTAACCTTTTAAGAGTGTTTGTATGGTGCGTGGAGTTGACCCTCCAGAGGTCCATGTGCTGGAAGCCTGGTCCCAGGGTGTCTGTGCTGAGGTGGTGGAGTGTTCAATGTGGGGCACAAGCGATTCATACCTTCTCACAGGACTGGTCAGGTCTCATGCGAATGGATGGTTTCTCACCAAGATGGGCTGCCATCAAGTGAGGCCACCCCACTTGCTTGCCCACCTCCCTACTTGAGCATGCTGAAAGTTCCCCGCCTGCTCCTCTGCCTTGCTGTGACACCCCATAAGGCCCTCACCATGATGCTGGCACCAGGCCATTTGGACATTCCAAATGACTTCAGAATCAGAAGCCAAAGAAACCTGTTTACTTTATAAAATGCTCAGCCTAAGGTATGGCGACACAGAACAGACTAAGACATAATGGCCAACAGCCTCAGAAAACAAGGACAGTGTTCCTTTCAGGGCAAAAGGTGACCAGTTTTGCATACCTTCAATTATAAATTATTGAGGTTTTTGTTTTGTTTTGTTGTTGTTGTTGTTTTTACACTCAAAGGCCCTCAGCTGTGCCACAAATCCTACATAGGCCAATCCACAGCATCTCGCGAGGCCATTCCTCCTCTCCCCCATGGACCTTGGAGGAAAGGAAGCAAGCATGGAGCTCCTAGCACCTGCCATGCCAAGAATAAGGAGCTCCAGTGTCTCCTGCCTTGTGCCAGCTTGAGTCAAACTATGGCAGGTGTTCCAGTCAGCATCCTGTCAGCCATAATCTAAAGACATGACCACATAATTTAGAGGAAAGAAAGAAGATTTATTTCCTTAAGGTTTCAGGCTCATGCATGTGAAGCTGGGGGCAGAGGATCTCAGGTCATGGAGGATAGAGGCAGACAGAGGGAAAGCACATGGACTGTGCGTCTCACACCATGGAAGCTGGAAGCAAGAGAGACAGCAGGGGAGGAAAAACCCTTTATATAATCTCCAAGGCTGGCCACACCCCAGGGACCCATCTTCCAGCCACACCCTCCTGGCCTGGTCAACACCACTGCTGGGATTGCAATCCTCATGACTCAATTACATCAGCTCCAAAGATTAAAAAATGAGCTCTTTAGGGGACATTATATTTTATTTTTTATTGGTGCACTGTAATCATACATCTTTGTTAGGTACAAGCAGGTAGAGACATACATGCACACATCTCTCTTTTAACCCTTCCCCAATTTCTACCCCATTCCTTCCCCTTTCCCCTCTTCTCATGTTCATTTTAGTGATTGACTTTGATATGTTTGTGAAAGTACATCATGTACCTTAGGGTGCCCCCCCCATCCCCTTCACTTAAGTCACCTTTTTTGCTCATCTAAGGGGGCATTTTATGTCTAACTGTAACAACAAGCTACTTGTTAGCTTGCAAGTAGGGTAAAATCTCATCTCCATGGTTCCCGTTAGGGAGCAAAGTAGACATTTGCTATGGATCCTCCAACCTCCTTGGGGGAAAATGTACAGTATAGGAAGTTCAGGTATGGAAGGGAGAATTAACAGCCAGGCAGAAAAGAACTTCTCCAAGCTTGGGAGGCAGCCACATTTCCCTAAATAATCTAACAATTCCCTCTATTGTACACTAGAAAAATACACATAATTATATGACAAGACTCCTTATTTCCTGATAGAATGCTATGTACATACACAAAATTCTGTACACCAATCTCACATACAATAACACATACAGGGAGGGGGAAGGGGAGAGGCAGGATTGGGAGGTAAACACACCACGTGCTGTGTTGCAAGTATGTTGTGCCACTCTGAACTTCATTAGGATGTGTAATTACAATGCACCAATAAAAGCATATGAAAAAGAATTTAAAAAGAATAGCTGGCAATTCGAATAAAGCTAAAATATTCAGAATACTAAGATGCCTTAAAGTTCACATTTTTAAAAAGAAAACAGAGATGACTTTGAAAATCAGATTTAATACTGCCCATATCAGTTTTCAGTCTGCCCACAAAATGTTATCATTAAGCTGAATTCTTTTCCTGTCCATAGATTTTTGTTAATCTTTTGAGGAGAGAACGAACCACTTTATAATTCCTCGGAGTAAGGGGGAAACAAATAAAAGCCTTCTTCGACATTTGCGTTCCTGCTGCTCATCTGTATTATTTGTTTGGAGCACCAGTTCAATGATCCTGTTCCAAAATATGGCTCTCCACCCTCAAGTTCTGCACCTCTATGAATTTCACAGGTTCACGATATAGATTGGGTTGATGGTTATGTTCTCCTTGGTTAATTAACGCTTTGCAACATTTAATTCTGCACTACCTAAATACCAGTAAAGAGAGTGAAAAATAAAGCTAGATGCAAATTTTATGCTCATTGCAATGTGAAAATTAGCCCATAGGAAAAAAAAAAAAAACAACTCCTGGCTAGATTCAGAGTTTCCTTGTGCCAGCTAAAGCCTTGAAAAAAAAAAACATAAAATTATTTTTCACCAATTCAACAGAGGAAAAAACCATCACATAAAACCAGACTAAACAAAAACAAGTCAATGAGGCTGCTACACAGGAAGCTTTGTACAAATGAAGGAGTGTCAAAACATTTCAAAATGTCAGATATTCATTTAGAAATTTACAGTATCTTTAAAAAAAATAAAGAAAAGAAAAGAAAACCTCCCTGGCATAAATTTGCTTTTCTGTAAAATTTAGTCCCAAGCTCTCATTATCACAAAAATATCTGTCTTCTCAATTTCTAGAACTCTATCTATAATGTTAATTTGCAGAGCAGAAGCATCTGCTAGTGCTGGGTCCCAAGGTACCTACTTGATTACAGTGTTTGAAGAAGATGTCCTAGAAGGACAAAACTGTACACAAAAAACAATCAACCCTGCACAAGATGGCTCTTCGGAATCATTTTTAGACATGCATAAATCAGAGATGCATTTGTGTTCACTAATCACTACTAATGAGGCTTGAGCAGAGAATTCAAGCCTCAATATTTAGCTAAAATTTTGAAGTGTATCATCTGAATTAAATTAATACCATTGCTTAGAAAGCCCAAGATGAGGCATTTCACATTTTATAGTTTTAGGACAAACACTCAAGTTCGGCTAATATGGGTATGCTAACCTTTAGACTACGGCAAGACTAAAACAGGGAGACGCAAACAGCAAATAGTTGTATGCTATCTCTCATATGTGGAAGCAAGATAGAAGTTGGGAAACAAGGGTAACCATGGAAAGACAAGGAGAGACTCCAATGAAGTGATGGAGGAGGGAGGGGGTTTAGTGGCGGGAAGAGAGGGATAGAGACACAAAGAAGATAACAGTTGAAATAACGCTACGTACGCATGTTACACCACCAGTGCCAATCTCAGAGACATGTATGGTGGAGGGGAGAGAGGGAGCAGGACCTAGAGGAAAATGCTTCAAGTGTGTGCCTGTATGTTCCTATCACTTTATTATCTCAGTATGATGTATTATTACAATATGCCAGTTAAAAATATCCTTGCTGATACTTAACATGCAAAATAAAATTTTCTTTTAGTTTTTCCTGAGGATAAAATTATATTATTTATATCAACATTATTAGTTTGCTTTTTTTTTTTTTTTTTTTTTTTTTGAGTAGCTAAGGCGACTAGCATCTATCTGTTCTTTTTCTCCCCTCTAATATCAGGTGATTTTTTAACATGGTAGAAGAAATAATGATCTATGAAACATGAAAAAGAGCCAGAAATGAAATAGCTTAGTTATGCTGCTGCCATGGAGGACCAAATTGGCTTCCATAACATTGTTTGGTGTTCAGACATGGCAAAAATGGTCTATTGATTCCAGCTGAGGCCTTCTCCGGGAGGTTCAAAGCACCCCCATTACG
Organism: Graphiurus murinus; assembly: GCA_004027655.1. Taxonomy (NCBI): domain Eukaryota; kingdom Metazoa; phylum Chordata; class Mammalia; order Rodentia; family Gliridae; genus Graphiurus; species Graphiurus murinus. The sequence goes on along the minus strand of PVLC010007513.1, from coordinate 55,841 downwards.
ACTTCACAAGCCGCAGTCGGGTGTTTGTTGAGCACCAGGATATTTGATACCCAACCAGACTGTTTTGCCAGGATCATAATTTCACCTCTTTAGCGGAGATGCCAAATGCTCTCTGACAGGCTAAAACTGCACTTTTGGCCACATCTATTTCATAATGAGCAAGGACAGTCGCTGCCTTTCCCTTAGCAAAGAAAATATTGCTACAGCATAATTTCTTGTTCACCATCAGCATGATTTCTACGAACAAGTTAGCCAGAAACCTCTTGGGCCATTTGTATGCTCAGGACAATCATCTCAGCTTCTTGTGGGGCTGATAAATATTTGCACTAAAGAATGAAAGAGACATGGCCAGTCTCCAGGACATGGAAAAAAAAATACTCAATAGTCAGTCACATCCTCACCAGAGAAAAAGAGTGTCGAGGTAGGCAAGCAGGGGTTTCTATTCAGCACAAAATGTTTAAAGGCATCTTTATCTAAAAATAAGCAGGTCTCACAATAATTCTATAAAAAGTCAACTATGGTGAGACTTCTCACAAACATCAATGTTCTGTTGAGATGAATAGACAAGTTTTAAATAAGTCTCAAAAAATAAAAGTTCCTATGACGAATACCAGTGGGAAAACAAGAAAGTAACAGTCCATCAAAAAGGCTCATAAAACTGATAAAAACCAATTGTATACCCCCCCAAAATGACTTTGTTCTACCTATCACAGAAAACGAGTTTCAGATTCACTGACCTACCACTGACAGCCAAACATTTGTGTGTGAGGCCACCAAGGTGAGCTCCCTACACAACAATCAGTTGGGTTTGGGGGAGCAGAAGGCAGAACTATGGGGAACAGACAGAAATAAAAATTGCCCTATAACTTGGGGCTGTTTTTTTTTAAATCCAGAGTATATGTTTTATCTATAGTCTTCATTAGTCAAAAGAGAATTTTAGTAAGCAACATAGTTCAATGAAGAACACTTACCATCCTATAGGAATTTCAACATTTAAATCCTATGGTCCTGAGCCGGGCGTGGTGGCGCATGCTTGTAATCCCAGCATTTGGGAGGCTGAGACCAGAGGATCCGGGTTCAAGACCAGCCTCAGCTACCTAGTGAGGCACTCTACAACTTAGTGAGACCCGGTTTCAAAATAAAGAATAAAAAATAGGGCTGGGGGTGTAGCTCGGAGGTAGAATGCCTCTGAGTTCAATCCCTAGTACTGCAAAAATAAATAAATAAATAAATAAATAAATAAATAAATAAATAGATAAATAAATAAATAAATAAATCCTATGGTCCTTTTTTTCATATAGGAGAAGGGCAACAGAAGTCATCCAACACTGGTCAGTGTCTTTGGAAATTGTTCCTAAGATGTAAATCTATTGTGATAAATAGCTAGATAGCCTACCACCTGCATCATCTTTAAGAAAGAATATCTAGCTGGGCATGGTAGCACATACCTGTAATCCCACTACTTGAGAGACTGAGACAGGAGGATTGCAGGTTCAAAACCAGCCTCAGCAGCTTGATGAGACTCTCAATAACCTAGCAAGACCCTGTTTCCAAACAAAAAATAAAAAGGAATGGGGGTGTAGTTTGAAGGTAGAATGGCCCTGAATTCAATCCCCAGTACCACAAAAGAGGATGGAAGGGAGGGAGAGAGGATGTCTAGATTTATACAGTCTTCTGAAGATTTAAGTATGTACATAGATAGCCAGGTGTGGTATCACATACCTGTAATCTCAGTACTTGGGAGGATGAAGCAGTAGGGTCACAGATTCATGGTCAGCCTCAGCAACTTAGTGAGACTCTGTTTCCAAGTCGAAAAATAAAAAATACGTCGGGCATGGTAGTGCACACTTGTAATCCCAGTACTTGGGAAGCTGAGACAGGAGGATCGTAGGTACACAGCCAGCCTCAGCTACTTAGTGAGGCCCTCCACAACTTAGTGAGACCCTGTTTCAAAATAAAGAATAAAAAATAGGACTAGGGGTATAGCTTGGAGGTAGAATGCCTCTGGGTTCCATCCCCAGTACCACAAAAAATAAATAAATAAATAAAAATAAAAATCGGGCTGGGATCTTGTTTGGAGGTAGAATGCCTCTGGGTTCAAACTTCAGTACCAAAAATAAATAAATAATAAAGGTATGTAGATATGATACATAAACAATATATACACACAGATGTGTATATATAGAGAGAGGTATGATCTTTTCAAGATAAACCTATTTGTGTATTTATCTATCTGTTTGAGATCTAACATGGCCCCACTCTATGAAGGTATCTATTTAGTAACATTATTCGGTAACAATACAGCCATTGTTCACAAGGCTGAGCAGAGTAAGAGATTTGGAAGACTGAGTCACAAAAGTCATCCTCCTTTATAGAAACTCTGCAAGAATTGGAATCATGCAGACTTACAGCAGAAGCATGAATTTTATTTCTCCTAGACTTGCATGGTAAATATCATAAAAAGAGCCTTAGCCATGTCTTCCTGGAGTGGAAAGGGAGAAAGGATCTTTTTTGGACAACAGTTCATGTTCAGCATGACCATTTAAAAGGCTTCTAGACTATATCTACTCAACCAAATGGTTAGGGGGAAAATGGAAATAGAAACTATACCTCATCAAAAAAATAGGTGCTCATTATGTGTCTGCTAAAATGTTAGGTCTGATATATAATGATGAACTAAATAAATATTATTTTAATCTCATGGAGACAAATTCAATTTCAGTAGAACCTAAGCTCTCCAGAAGATCTACAGAAATAAGGAGGAAGGACTCGATGGGAGAGGTGTAGGTGGGAAGGGTCCCCAGGGAGGCACCATGGAGTTGAATCTAAAAAGAGTCCATTGGATGAGGAAAGAGTGAAATTGCAGGAGCATTTGGTGAAGGAAAAAGGCATAGGGGCAAAGACAGCATAACTCCTTAGGAGCCCAAGTGATGTAGGGTGACTAAGACCATTTTGGGGGTGTTTATTAGATGCCCTGCACTTGCATAGATTTTGGAAATACCCAGAAAGCAACAGTGTGCAGGAGAGCAGATAAAATGAGAACCGAACTTTAGACCAGCATTAGATGGATGATTACTGGGTGCCATTCCAAGTTCTTTCATCTTTGGCTGTAGATGATTCAAATGCTCCCGAAGAATTTTAGGCGAGGGGAAAAGATGACTCTACCTGAATTAGAGGGACATTTTGTTGACATATATGAGGATGGAGACAATAGTCGATGAAGAAATGGATACAACTAAGTGGGTCTATGTTGAGAACATAAAATTTAGGACAGTAAAATGTATGTTTAGTGGGAGGAATTTTTCATAGAACCCAGAAGCTTTGTGCCAAGAGAGAAAATAAGTTATATCATCCTCAAGATTTTGTGAAGGGTACTGTTATGATCAGATAGAGAATGCCCCCGGAAGAGCTCAGGGTTGATATAATTAAGTCATGAGGGTTACGAACCCATCAGGAGATAATCAGTAGATCCATTATAATGTAACTAGAACCTAGGCAGGAGGGCTGTAGGTGGAAAAGGTGGGTCCCTGAGGGTTTGGCCATAGGGACTATGCTTGTGTCTTTGAATACCTTTGCTTGTGTGCTCTCTCTGCTGCTGGTCTCCATGACCCATGACAGGAGAACAGAACTCTCTCTCTCTCTCTCTCTCTCTCTCTCTCTCTCTCTCTCTCTCTCTCTCTCTCTTTTTCTCTCTCTCTCCATCCTGCCACCATGTCCTGAGCTCCAGACCCTGGCCTTACATGAAGTGAACCTAGAATCTCTAAGAAACTATGAGCAAATAAATCTACCTTGCTCTAAGTTGCATGGTAAGTCATCTTGGATTGTAATAGCAGTGAGAATGTTGACAGAGACAAGTAACAGCTCTGGCTTCAACAACTGCACCAACTGTACCATGGACAATTAGGCGAAGAGTCTCCGTAGTTATAAAAGTTGATGGCATGTTGAAGGACATGAGCTCCACCCCCTGAGACTGTAATAAGATGCCAAGGAAGAAATCACAGGGCTCTGAAGCCAGGTGTGCATAGGGCAGGCATTCTGGGAGCTGAGGGTGGAGTCTCAGGGGAGGGACCAGGCTTTGCACAGTTCCAAGAGAGGAGAGTGCAGGAAGCTGATGACCTCATATGTCAGTGAGCTTTGCCTCCAAAGTCCCCCAACTGGTGAACCTGTTCAATGGGATTAAAGTAGAAGCTGATGTGTGTTTTGGTTTTTTCTTTGTTTGTTTTGTTTTTTCTTTCTTTCTTTTTTTTTCTTTTTTTTTTTTTTTTTTTTTTTTTTTTTTTTTTTTTTTTTTTTTTTTTTTTTTTTTTGTGGTACTGGGGATTGAACCCAGGGGCATTCTATTTCTGTGCTACACCCCCAAATCTATTTTTTTATTCTTTATTTTGAAAGAGGGTCTCACTAAGTAGCTGAGGCTGGCCGCAAACCTGCGATCCTCCTGTCTCAGCCTCCCAAGTACTGGGATTACAAGCATGCACCACCATATGTGGCTTAAAGCTGATGTTTGCTCCTCCTCTAGGAGCCTAGGAAATCCCAGGCCACAGACTAGAGGCTGGAATACAAATGACTAGCTTATTGCAAGGCTAACTGATCAGTACTCATTGGAATAGACCAGATAATGAAGGCTGTCACTAAGAAATGGACAAGCTGGAGACAAAAAAGGAAGAAGAAAGAAGGGTTTGGGGAATCCCTAGGAAAGAAGAGGTTTGGAAACAAGAGGACTTCCAGGTTTCTGGCTCGATAATGAAGTTGGTGATGGTCTCACTACTAACTAAGGAATACAGAAGGAGGACTGTATTTTGAGGGCGAGTTTCTTGCCTTTCTGGACCTCAGTTTCCCCTTTGGGTCTGTAGAATGAAGTCATTGTGCTAATGGGCTCTAAGATAAACTATAGAGTTGGCTAAATCTGAAAATACAAATTCATTGGGAGCATTTCACTTTCAACTAATGGAGATCACCCACACAGCTCTCCTGGACCCATTAACATGCTTATTCTTTCCCACTGTCAAGTTGTATATGGATTCAGTAAGGAAAAAAACCACCAAAATAAGGATAATGAAGCCCAGCACCAGGCTGGCAGAAGCACCAGCCTTTCATGAGGAAGTCATACCACTTATCGTTTACTTTCCCCTATCCTTGTGAGTATAAAATATACTCCTCCTTGTAACCCTGCCTTGGTCTTCTCACATGTAAAGAGTTTTTATTAAATAACGGGAATCATGCCAAGCATATATACCTGAAAGTGTTTACTGCATAGGTCAATATGCATAAGATGCTATTGGCTAAATTTAGCCTCAGTTCACTGGTCTAAAAAATAATATATTACAAAATTTTAATTTGTAACTCATTTTTATAAAAGGTATATATTAAGATTGATGTCCAATTTACATAAATTCCATAAACAATTTTTTCTTAACATTGTAATTTTTAATTATTACAAAAGTGATATGAAGGAAAATATATAATACATGTACTTTCATGGGGCTTACTAGAAGTCTACAATAAATATCGCTTTCATGCTAATGAATTTTAGTTGCTCTTCACAGGAGACATTTGGAGTTTACCAAAATATTCACAACTTGTAAGGCTTCACACTCTTTCTTTAAGCATGAACGTTAAATATAAACGAACAAAACTCATTTGGTTGTCATATACTCCTGTTACCAACACCGATGTCAAACCTCCCCGGACACTTTTTGCCCAACTGATTGTTTTATTTCATAAAAAACATAATAGCTCCAGTGTTTTCCTCTTCAGTAAACACTAGGTGATATCTGGTTCAATGCTTTTCAGCACAAAATTACACTGAAGAAAAGCCAATGTAATAGGTTTGACCTATTATTTTTACCTATTTCTTTCCAATTTCCACAACCTATTGTACCTTCAAGCATCTCTAATGTGGGGTAATTCGTTTCTGACTCTCTACAATTGACCCCTAAATACACCAAGGCCATCACTACATTCGATACCCCCGTTTTTTTTAAAACAACTTCTCCTTACATTTAGATTATGTTTTTATTTAGACAGAGTATAGTGTGCTCTAAATCTTCTGATCTTCAGAGAATATGTTTACAAGATTCAAGTGCAGTTTAAAATGAAAGAGGGGGAAAAATACTTCAAAAGTGCTATTTCAGCGGATACCATCCATTCAGTCTATTTATAAGAGACTATCAGATGAAACCTTTGGTCTCACATCACGATTCTGAGACATGTCACATATATAAATAGCACAGTAACAATATCTGTTTTATATACCATATAATTGTATACTTTTTCATGCTCAAACCTTTTCATTGCTCATAAAAAGGTGAACTCCACTAAACATATCCCTACATTAGAAACCCTATTATTTAGGTATAACGCTGGACTCTGAAAGTGCAGTATAAAACGCCATTTGTGTACAAGCCCACTTCTGTTCCATTACAGAAATAAAAATTTTAAGATTTTAGCATTAAGAAATTGAGATTGCATTCTAAATTATGAGGTTGCTTGTGATACTAAACTTCTGTTCAACTTATAGAAAGGAGAGCAAGCCCTTGCGGTTTAAGTAAATTTTAATTAAATATATAATATATACTGGTGGAGAGTCTTCGTGCTAATAAGACTTCCCTCCCAGCTGGTGCATTTCCTTCCAGGGTCCATTTCAGGAATGCTGTGTTTTGTAGGCATTCCTTAGTCATTCCGAAGAAGCCCTAAGATCTGGCTACATCCAATTGTGCAGTGTTTCCCTTCAGAAACCAAGCCCTAGGCACGTGTTAGGTTAAATAATTTATATTTTAAATTTTTATCAAAACCCATAATTTAAAATCCAGTGCTCAGAAGGGTACATGATGCAAAGAAGAGGCCTGGCCTTTACCTATCCCCTTCCCCTGTCCTCATCCCTGCTACATCTCCACTTCTTACAGCTGGTAAAGAAATGTGTAAGAAGGGGCAGTAGTATTGCAGTCAGTTCATGGTGAGGGTGGAGTTCACACATGTAATTACTCGGAGCAGTGTAAAGATCACAGGACACATTATATAAGTATAATCGGTAATGATCCTTAATTTTACAGTATCAGAACCAACAATACCAAGGCCTAGGATGGTTATATTCTGCCCTAAAACTAGAACTAGCTCTTTGCCTACAGGTCGACTCCAGAAGTTAAACACTAGTAAAGATCACTTGCATTATTATAACTATGGGAGACTGTTTACTTCTCCATTTAAACAACAAGCATTTGGGCCAGACACATGTCTACAGGCTGGAAACAGTGGTGAGCAAGACTGTGTTAGTAACTGTATTCCAGTAAGTAAGAAACAACAAATAAAAATTTTAGAATGACATCATTTTAAACAGAAATTGATGTGATGTCATGCTTTGTAACTTTTGAAGTAAACACTTCAAGAATTTTTTTTTTACTTTTTCATCCCCTGATTGTTAAAAATTAGCCTATATTTTAGTTTGTTTCACATTTATATGATGTTTTCTTGTATATTTTTCCTTTCTTTATTCTTGTTAAGAGAATCATATCTTTTTTTTTTTTACTTTATCCTTTGTCACCCAATTTCTTATTCAGCCATTTTATTGATTGAAATTATTTCAATTATTCTTTTATTATATTATTGATGCATTCCAATTATACATCACAGTAAGGTTCAATATGTTACAAACATACATGCAAATGGCTCTTTGCATATTTTCCTCCTTGATTATTCTTAAAGCTGACTAGTCTCTTAACCTAACTGGGGATAGTTATTGCTACTTGGACCTTGATTTTCTGATAAATCTATTTGTTTTTCCTAAAGTTTCATTGCTTGTTTGTACTATTTCTTTTTCATATTCTCAAACATTTATTACTCCCAGTTGTACTCTTTATTAAATATTGAATCCACTGTTTCCCCAGAATCCTGCCTCCTGCACTCCTCTCTTCTTTCCCCTCGGTCTCTATAGCTGTGCTGCAAATCTGTCATTACCAGTTGGTTTTTGAAACTCATAACTTCTGCTTTCTTATTATTTTCTTTTCTTTGCTGCTGTGCATCCTCAAGTAACTTCCTAAGAATGGATGCATATGTAAAAATGACTTTATTCTAGACTCCTAATTGATAATTCATCAAAATATACAATTCTTGACCAAAACACTTTTTTTTTTCAGATTCAAAGTCAGTGTTCCATTTGCCTTCTAGAATCCAGTGTGTTGAAAAGTAGTTGAAGGAAAAATGGATGTTCAAAAGCAGTTGAAGGAAAAATGGATCTTTCTTTGTCTTTCAGGTAATAAGTTTAATTCTGTTTAACTTCAGTGTCCTAAAATTTTTTAATTATGTTTTCACTGTGATCAGCTCTCTGTCTTTTCAATGTGGAATTTTGTGACTTTTTTTAACTATGGGAACTTTCCTAATATTATTTAAGATCTATTCCCATGAACTTTTTCTTTCATTCCTGGAGCTCCTATTAGTTGAATATAGAACATTATAGGTTGATTTCTATGTCTCTTATCTTTCTCTCATATTTCTAGTCTCTTATCACTTTATAGTCTATTCTTTCTTTTATTTTTTTTATTTTTTATTGGTGCATTGTAATCATACATCTTTGTTAGGTACAAGCTGGTAGACATGCACTTGGATTCTACTCTTGCAGATATCAAATTGTAATTTCCAAATATTCTATTGTACTTTGCATATCAACAATATTCTGGAAGCCTTTTCATTCTCCAATTATTCATTTTTACAGCATCATGCTCCTGTCCTATGGACGTAATATCTCCTACCTCTCTGAGGACACCAATCATAACCTTTTTATTTTCTGTGTTTTCTAGACTGGGAAAAGTTTCCTAAATTGCTTTCTTCAAAGTTAGTTTTCCCACATTTCTGTAGGTCATCCTCTAAAACGCTGAAGATTTTCCTCAGCTACTTGATGTTTCTTTGTTGCTCATTCACAGATAGGAACGGGGTCCAATTCACAAATAGGAAGGTGTGTCAGCTGGCAAATTCCATGTTAGGGCAAGTGAAGGAAGGGCCACCATTGTGCCCATCATTCCCAACCACTAGGACATGGAAAACTTTACCCTGAGACACAAACTCTCGGATTCATTTCTGCCCTTCCTGAAAAAAAAGTTATGTCTAATTTGTTAATCCCTTGTTTTACTTTAGGTTGCTATAACAGAAACCATAGCCTGGGTGGCTTATAAACAACACCCATTTATTTCCTACAGTGTTAGAGGCTGGATGTCCAAGCTCAGGGAACCAACATAGTTGAGCTTTCAGAGAAGGCTTCTTCCTGGTTTACAGATGACTGTCTTGTTGTTGAATTCACATGGAGTGGAAAGAGCAAGCTGTCCACTTCTTATAAGGACACTAATCCAATTCACCAGGTCTCTACATTCATGACCTAATTGCCTACCAAAGTCCCCACCACCAAATACCAGCGCTTTGGGATTAAGGATTCAATATATGAATTTGGAGGGACACAGCATTTAGCCCATTTCAGTCTTCTGTCTAGTATTATTCTGTGAAGCAATAAGTGCTGGAGAAAAGGTGTGAGATGAAAGGATTCATCATTCTACTTCATGCTCCCTGGTTTTAGATACATTTCTCATTGCCAACCATTTCTTCTTATGGTCTCTGTTTTCAGTCTGTCTGAGATTCTTTGGATCAAACCACCACAGCCTCTGTTGCTCTGATGAACAATCGACATTCTTCCATTTCATGTCAGCCAGAATTTCATACCCCACCTCCATCTCTTCACTTGTGTGATGATGCCGTCTCTATCCCTTCAGTGTTATATTGATAAGTTCTCTGGAATCAAAGGAGGTAAAATCATGTGCTCAGTCTGCCATTTTGAGTTAGGAACCCCCTCTTTTTTTATTTCTATATAAGAAAAAATTAACTGTAAGATTAGTCATAAAAGTAGAAGACACAGGAAACACTAAACGGAAGAATGCTTATTGGTGTAAATGGAGCATGTCAATATAGTAATCCCTCTTATCCACATGGGAGATGTTCCACGATCCCCAGTGAGGATCTTCAACTTCAGACAGTACTGAACAGCATGTATACTGTGTCTTTTCCCATATGCCCTGCAGCACTGCCTCCTAGTACCAGAGTCAACCTGTCCGCTCATGTTTTATGCATTGGGGCCTCCTTCACAGCACTAGTCTTGCCCCGGGATCATTATTAAGTAAAATAAGAGTCACTTGAGCCTGAGCACTGTCATTCTCTGACAGCAAATCTGACAACTGAAATGGCCACTTAGTGGCTAATGGGTAGGTAGTGCATATGTGGGACTACACTGGACAAGGGTGGGCTGGAGCAGGATGGCACAAGAGCACATTACTCTACCTCTGATGGCGCACAATTTGAAAATTATTGTTTACTTCTGAAATTTTCCACTTAATATCTTTGGGCCATAGTTGCTCATAAGTAACTAAGACTTCAAAAACTGAAACAGTAGATAGGGTGGACTACTGTATGTCAATATATCGGTAAACCAGCTGCAGACCATTTGAAATTGTACCAAGTTACCATGCCCAGAAGAAACTGCTGTGTATTCTCCTCCTGTCTGGCTCATGTCTACTCATCTAAAGCACCATTGGCATGAATTTAGCACATACCTGGAATCCTTTCATCTGCAGAATCATCCAGGAGATCATTATAATGGCAGCTCTGACTCTGAGTCACTATATAACTCTGTAACGTCTACACGCATATCTAATTTAAGGCTCACAGTCACATAATGTCTATTTTTAGGCATCATTACACACATTAAACACAACTTTGTAATCTTCGCACAACACTATAAGGTAATGACTTTTATCATTCTCAGTTCACAGGAAACCAAGGCACAGATAGAACAAGTACCTTGCCCTGGTCACAGAGCTACCAAGTGCCAGAGAAAAGAAGTAAACACACGCAGTCTGGTTCCAGAATCTGTGCACTCACTCCATTCATATTCTATCTCCTTGCTGAGATTTACAATTAATTTTTTTGAATTGTTTTACAAACCACTAAACATATGTCCCTTTGTAATTATGGTTGGCATTTTTCACATGACAAACAAAACCATCTTGCTATAATTTAAGAGATTACCACAACCCATCTAAAATTAATGTTTTAAACTTTCATACTTTCAGAAGTACTCATGTGTATTATCTGGATGGCTCTTAATAGCAGCTTTATATGTGTGCTATTACATGTTTCTAATATATAAAAAGGACCAAGGCCACATGATAATAGAGCCAGAAGTAGAGTCATAGTGTTCTGGCTCCTGTTATTCCCACCGAAAGGTGCTGTCTACATGTAAACACAAGATTCAATTGAAAGTCCTTAGAAGCCACATATAACCATATTGTTTTAAATCGGGGAAGAGCTCAGAATTATGAACCACCTCACTATACGGATGATTTTTTAAGATACAGAGAGGTTTCCTTAAAATCACCTACAAGCATTATTGGTCTGGGACAACTGTCAAGTCTTAGAATGTGGTCAATATAATTCTACTGAAGTGCTACTTATTGGAAGCCAACTCTGATTAAGAAATGTGAATAGCATTGAAATGGCCAAAGAAAGTATTCTGTGATGAGCTACAATGGCTCCAACAAGCATCATAAAGAAAAAGAGAGAGACAGGGACATAAGAAAACACAAGACTACAAGTTAAGAGATACAAATATGGATTCTGAATTTATTCCTAACAAGCTGTGTGACCTTGGATAAGTATTTCACCTTCTTGGACCTTATCTGTTAAAGACGAATGTTACATGAGAATATGCAATATGGTGAAGAATTAAGTCAGTCCTCAGATTTTTGTCAGAATATGATTAAAATCCTTGCATGTAATAAGCCATGAAAATGCTTTCCCTCCATATGCCAAAGGTGGACCAGGAAGGAAATCAAATTATTACAAAATGAATAGAGTATATTAAGACACAAGAACTAGCTTGAACTGAAAATCGACATCAGTCCCTGGGCACCGTGGAGTACGTATTGAATGAATGAACAAGTGGCAAGAAAAATATGTTTAGAGCAGTGAGATGCTTAAAAGATGAATGTTGCTGACATTTGTAAAGAGTAAGAAGTCATGACATCATAACAGAGTGTCCCCCAGCGAATTCACTGTTGAAAGTGTTACTCCTCCTTAAGACAGGTGGGAGATTTCCTACAACATTTGTCTGTGCCTCTGACTGTCAAAGGAATTTATTGTGCATTTACACAAGTAAGCAAGAAAAATTAGAAAAGAGACCAATCCTCATACTTTTAACAGGAAGAGTAGCTCCAGTAGGGTTTCTGGGAAAACAAAAGTTCCCCTAAAATAATTTAAGTCCCTTTTTGTCAGATGTATTGAACCAGCAGAAGCAGTCCTCTCTTCCCTGGCACATCATGAACTGACTACCACAAGAAAGACACTGAATGAGAAAAGGCAAAGGTCTAACCTAGAACAACAGATCTGCCTTTGCAAACATCCCCTTCCTTCCGGATAGCAGATATGAGTAGTTCCTATCAACTTTGTTTCTAATCACATGTTTTCAACCCCAACTAATCATGAAGCATCAGAGTGGTCAAACCCTCTGAATTTCATTTAAGAATTTAAGCATTCCATTGTAATATGCTTTGGTACTAGAATGTGTCCCAAAGTCTCATGTGTCTGGGGGAAGGGCTTTGGGAAATGATTGGATCAGAAGGACACTGACTTGATTGATGGACTACTGGGAGGTGGGACTCAGTTGGAAAAAGGAGGACATTGCACATGGCCTGGCAGGAGGTCACTTGGCCGGTTCCTCTTCTCCCAGCCCCTTCCTCTCTCTTTTTCTGCTTCCTCACTTCCATAAGCTGAGCAGCTTTTCTCCCTGTGCTCTTCTGCCATGATGTTCTGCTTCACTTCAGGTCCAAGTAATGGAGTCAGCCAAACATGAACTGAGACTTCTGCAGCCATGAGCCCAAATATTTCCTCCTCCTCTCTGTTGTTGTCATGTCTTTTGGTCCCAGTGATGAAATGCTGGCTAACACTCTGTGTGTTCCACGGTATGATGACCCCTCTGGCACAAGAATGTGGCAGAGACGATGTGGAAAAGAGTAGAAATGAGAAGTGTTTGTGTGTTTTGTGTTTTTTTGTTTTTTTTTTAAATTTTTTATTGTAGTAACTCGTGCAATATAGCATACATCTTTGTTAAGTACAAATTGTTAACAACATATTTGCACACAATTCTCATTTGACCCCTTCCCTGATTCCCTCCCCATTCCCTCCCCCTCCCTCCCCCTAAGGTTCACTTCAGTGAGTGACCTTGATATGATTGTGTAGGTACATCATGTGCTT
>PVLC010007513.1:0-42460 GCA_004027655.1 Graphiurus murinus | reverse complement strand
TTTCTTAACTCTTTGTGACTGACTAATCTCACTCAACATAATGTTTTCCAGTTGCATCCATTTCTCTGCAAAGAACATGATTTTATTCTTCTTTATGGCTGAGTAAAATTCCATTGTGTACATATCCCATAGTTTTGTAATCCATTCGTCTGTGGTTGGACATCTTGAGTGCTTCCATAGTTTGGCTATTGTGAATTGAGCTGCTATAAACATAGATACACATGCATCATTCTGATAATTTGGTTTCCATTCTGGTGGGTATATACCCAGTAGTGGTATTGCTGGGTCATATGGTAGGGTTTGTGTGTTTTTTCTTGCCTCCGTGAAAAATGTAAACTCTCCAAGGCAAAGAAGACAAAACACTGAAGAGGCTGAATAATAAAGTGGTGGAGCTGATAATGACATTCAGCGGTTAGTAAGCAGTCCCATGAAGAATATGAACACCAAGGGACAAAGCAGGGAGAAGAAAGAAACCAGTGCAGGCAGGGCAGTCAGGAGATCCCTGGAAAGGGGAGAAAATTCCAAGGTCAAGCAGAATAGGCCTGTATAGGAAGATAGGAGAAGCATCTTGAGTTTGCAAATTAAGCACTAAAAGATCAGAACTAAGAGGAGTTTTTATAGAGACAAAAAAGAAATGGACCACAGACTGGCTTAAGGTGTTCAAAAAATATTCTGCTGGCATATTTGATCATTACTCTGGCCTTCTGGAACACTGCCCCGCAGTCTGTGAGGAACCAGAGAGTTAAAATGGAACAAGAGAACAGAAAGAAAAGTCCCCGCCCCTTTATCATCCTCCACTAGAACTCAACAATAAATATATTTGTATATTTACTATATTTACAGGGTTGTATTAGTCTACTAGGGCTGCCATACAAAATACTAGAGACTGGGTGGTTTAAAGGATAGAAATTCATTTTATCCCTGTTGTGGAGGCTGAAAGTCTGAGATCAAGGTGCCTGCCAGCCTGGTTCTTGGTAAGCCCTCTCCTCCTGGCTTGCAGATGGCAACCTTCTCCCTGCATTCTCCCATGGCATCTTGTGTCTCTTTGTCCAAATGTGCTCTTCTTATAAGAGCATCAATCATATTTAATTAGGACCTGCCCTGATGGCCTCATTTTAACTTGATCACCACTTTAAAGGCTTTATCTCCAAATACAGTCACATTCTGAGGCATTGGGAGTTAGGGCTTCCACATGTGAAGTTGGTAGAGAAATAATTTGACTCAGAATAAAAGTGTATAGATTTTTTTTTAATCCTAAAGGAAATGACACTCATAACTATTTATGGTATTGGTAAGAAAGCATAATACAGAGCTAGGTGTGGTGGAACATGCTTGTAACCAGTACTTGAGAGGCTGAGACAGGAGAATTATAGGTTTGTGTAACCTAGCGAGACCTTGTTTCAAAATAAAATAGGGCTGGGGATATAGCTCAGAGGTAAAATCCCCTTGGTTAAATCCCTAGTACTGCAAAGAAAAAAAAAAGAAAGCATAATACAATAGACATATATTTGACAGTGAAATTTAATTTTAAAATTACGCACATGTATAAAAGTACAAATGAATGCATTCCAACATAAAGCTAAAGTCCAACACCTTACAGGGGAGTTATAAATTTTGATCAGGAAATAATAATGTTGACCTTCAAGTTCCCCTCTATAGAACTAATGAAATACCTCAATAGATAAATTTGGTGGTAAGGTTTTTTGTTGTTGTTAAAACAAATGGCTATTTCCTAGGAAAATGTAAAGCTTAGCAATGTAATAGAAAGAGCCATAACTGTGTATTAGGTTTGGGCATTCTGGCTTCTATTTCCAGACAGAAAAAGAGGCAGCCAAAGAGAATGAGAAAGAAAAAAAGAGAAAGGAATTAGAAAAGAGCAAGATCACAGGCGCCAAAGGGAGCAGTTCCAGAAGGAGAGTAGAGCCAAGAGTCCACGATTGTGAACCATCAGATAAGTAAGACTGCTTGACATTGCACTTTGGAGCTCACTCATGACCTTGAGAAGAGCAATGTCAGTCAAGCTGAGATCATTAAAGGCAGATTTAGTGGGTTGAGGAGTGAATGGGAAATCAAGTACAGAGAATTAGTGATTCTTTTTTAAGTCCAACAGAGAAATATAGTGATGGCCAAGGGGAAGACTGGACAAAAAGAGTCTGATTTTTTGGTTCTGTTTGTTTAAAGATAAGACTAAAGCTAGTTGACAGGTTGAGGAAAATAATCATATCTGGAAGTAGGGTTTGAAGAAGCAGAGGAGGATGGAATTTTCCATCTAGCCTATATCTCACCCCTGGGAGATTCCCAGTACTGTGTCTGCCATTCGAACCCTCAGAGCTAGAGATTAGTTGAGATACAGACAATTATCCTAAGTAAGTTGTTTAAGTGGTCAGATGTTCAAGAGAAGAGGACATAAATAACAAGGACCCCTATATATCATTTGGGAGTATGGAAAGGCTTGGAAAGAAGGAAAGTTAAAGCTGAGGCTGGCAGGACAGGTAGTTGGCCAGGCTGGCAAAATAGAAAAGAGGTGTTTCTTACACAAGAGTCTATGCACAATCTGAGTTATGAACATGTACAGATGGACTCCATGAAGGTGTTCACCTGGAAAGAAATGAAGACACTCTTGTCTCAGAAAGGGAGAGAAAAGAGAAAAAAGGAAAAAGTCATGGTCACCTTTCAAGAATGAATGGAGGGAAAATGGGAATTGATGTCTAAGGACCTCCATCTCCTCAACTATCTTCTGTAACCACATTTGCTGTTGGTCACATATAATCATTGAAATTTGAATTTTTACTCTTAAAACTTCCAAAGTCTTTCAAGGGATTGTTTAGCATCACAAATTATAACCATGAGGAAAAGAGAAAACAAATGGGTTGTGGTTGAAGGTAGGTGGTAGGATTAAGAATTTACCTAGAGAGATAAGCAAAAAATTCAAGACAGGCAAACAAAGTAGTTTTGTCCATCAAGACAAAGACAAATCGCTCCATTATAGGTGCTAACAGGCATTATTTGATCAAAAAAGAATGTACCAAACCTAAAATTCTTTTAATAAAGCTTCCTTTTAATTGTGAAGAGAATTTGTTTAGGGGACGAATCATATTGCAGGAGAGAGAAAATATGAACAAAAATATTAGTATACAAATAAGAATATAAGTATGTGTTAAGATAAAGAACAATCAGTCCCCATAAATCAAAGTAAAGTTAATCCTAACCAGGGTTCAGATCACCAATGAGGCCTCAAAAGGAGAGTGGGAGGCTTGGCAGAGAAGCATGGATCTTGGCAGAGCTGGTAAGGTCAGGACCTGGTAAGAGAAGAGCCAGGGATGCCAGCAACAAGCACGGACTGTGATAGTGCAGTTCTATCCATCAGTAACTCTTCCTGAGTCCCTCAGAGCTGGTCTCCAAGTTAAGATGAACCTGACCTCTATTGGGGGGCTGATCAGTCATGCAGCTTGATCGCAGGAGCATGTGAGGGAGGTACTGGGCTGGACAACAAAGTCCACTGGTCCATGAGGGTAGGGACCTGGGACCATCACTGTGATAACTGTGGATGATGTATAGTAAAATAAGAAAATTTAAAAAAAAAAAAACCTAAGTAGGGTATTAGTCTACTACAGTTTCCATAACAAAGTACCATAGCCTGGACAACTGAACCAAGACCATTTTACTTTGTCACAGTTCTGGATGCTAGAAGTCTCAGATCAAGATTCATGGTCTGCAGGGTGGTTTCTCCTGAAGCCGCTCTCCTTGCCTTGTAAATAACTATCTTCTCCTTGTGTCTTCCCATGGTCTCTCTTCTGTACCTTCCTGTGCCCAAATTCCCCCTGAATATAGGAATACCAGTCTTACTGGATTAGGGGATCACCCTAATGATCTCCCTTAATCTCCTTGTCCTCTATCTCTAAATACAGTCACATTCTGAGGTACTAGGTGTAAGGACTTCAACATGTGAATTTGGGGGTGGGAAAAAACTTAGACTATAACAGATGGCAACTATAGGACTCTTAAAAATGCACTTGATAATCGATCCCCTAGTTAAACTTTAGCTTTAGTTGTATTTGCCTATCCTTGAAAAATATAGCAATATTTGGATGATGTTCAGATGTCACCTGGCTTAGTTGAGAAATGAGTACACAGGTGTAACTTTGTTATTGACTCTTTCTTATTAGAACTGAGAATGTAATTACCACCTCATTTGCTATGGTTTAGATGTTGAATGCCCCCAAAAAGCTCACTTGTTAAAAGCTTGGTCCCTGGGTTGACTCCAGGTCACTGGGATGTTGGACCCTGGCGCCCTCCACACTCTCTTTTGCTGCCTGGTCATGAGGTGAGTGGTTTTGTTCTGCCATGTGCTCCTGCTGGGATGTGCTACCTTTCCACAGGCCCAGAGCAAAGGGATGATTAGCCAATAATATGGAGCCTTCAAAACTGTGAGTCAAACTAAACTGTTTATATTTTTCATATACCTAAGAAAGCCGGCTAACATGCATTATTATGCCTCAAATAAATGCATAGAGCACAGAATCAGTAAAAAAAAAAAAAACTTTTTTAGAAAGAAGAACAATTTTAGTCTGTGTCTCTAGTTAGTTCCTAGCTTCATTTTTCTTACTATTTATTAGCCAAATAGGCCAACCCAGGATTTAAAGCCAAAAACTAAGGGGGGGAAATTACCATGTACTCTTCACTTATGATTTTCAATATTTTAAAAAGGGCTTAAAGACCTTTTATTTTATACATTTGCCAGTAATTGTCTTTATAGTTTTATTGGTATTAATTTCATACAACCCATTTAGAATGTCAAGCCACATATGCAGCGTGGTAATAAAGTTATTATTACTTCATAGAGATATAATTATAAGTAATTTTGGTTCTCTCATTTTTGTCCTCTCACTTTCTCCTCATTTCTGCCTACGTTTTATAAGAATGAAGATGAGTTTGCTGACCTTTAGCTAAAGAACATTTAGTATGAAGAAAGCAATGATCTCACCCTGGTTGAGGCCTGTGAAACTTTTATTTTCGGGCTCCATTAGCTTTTGCTAAGTAAGTCTCATTATAATATTACTGCATTACAAATAAACTTCCAAATTCAGAGGAGAACACAAATACTACAAATCAGTAAATAATTCAAATAATATGGAACTTCTTTTAGCCAATGAACCATGTTTCAATACAATGGATTTTTCTTTTATTAACAATATACTAGAGAAGATACTATTTAAGAGGAATAAGAGGAAAAATTAAACTTCTCATTATTTGCTAAAGATCTGGTGACATACATCACTAGATATAATACTATAAAGTTTCTCAGTATTAGGTGAGCAATTTAAAATACTTAGTAAACATAATCTATACCACTGAGGCAATGTGCCTATTTTTACAGGCTTCATTAGCTATATATTTGAAGGGCTTTGGAAAACTTGCTAATTCTTACATTGGATAACACACTAGCAGACCCAATTAAGGCAAAAGGTATCACTTGGGCAAATATTTTAATTCTGAATGAAAAGGGATAAAAGCGAAAAGAAACAGAAGTCCTAGATCACATGCCAGGGAGAGGCCAGAGTAACACTCCCTTTTGGGTGGAGGAATTAGAATCTGCAATATTAAGAGGGAAGAAATCTCCACTCATTTAAAGTTTTTGCAGTGGAGAAAGAACTGGAATAAATGAAACACACCTCTCAAGGTAACCATGCCTTACTTCTGAGAAAGATCCAGGTGTAGACAACTGAGTTATGCAAACATAAAACAAAGCTTACCTCCTGTAGAAGAAAGTTTGAGAAGCTTGGGCTTTGAGGAACTAAGTTGCCCTCCAAGAAGTGATCTATAATAGACAATCTCTGAACATGCACCTCTAATTGGAGACATAGGGATTGCCAACAATTGCTTATTTTTGTACACAAGTGTTTTATTTTATTCGAGCTATTTGCTCACATAAGCAGAGCCTGAGAACATACAGATGGCAGAAGCCCTTTGCAAAGGAACTGGACAAGGCTGGACAAAGCTCAAACTAGATTGCCCAGTAACAAAGTCCAACATATGGCATTATAGAAAAATGAATCTTCCAGATGCTAGGAAATGTCTAAATTAAAGGACCTATCCTTTGTTTTTGTAATTTAGGAGATGTGAGAAAGAGACTTAGTCACATAGGAGCTTTGGGAGGGAAAAGTTAAAAGCACATCTCTACAAGTAGAGGATGGGATCTGAAAGTATTGGGAATTCCCACTGCCAATCATCCCACAGAGGCACACAATGAGACTTGGAGGTTGAGACTAAATTGGGAAGAGGGGAAATCCTTCCCTTCTCTTGATCTTAGGGCTGGATCTCAAGGAATCTTCCTTAGGGGTACACATAAATAATAATAATAATAATAATAATAATAATAATAATAATAATAATAATATAACATGAATAATAACAATAATAATAATAAATAATAATAATAGCAGAGACAAGCAGGGAGCTGGAGCAGGAGACCCTGTGATCAAGCAGGACAACATTACGTGCCTGGGCAGAGAAGCAGCTTCAGAGTGGAACCCCTGAGTGTTCTACAATCGCTGAGAGAAACTGTAGCTAGTGGTTGTTCTCAGTGGTGGTCAAACGAAGAGCCAGTCCTCTGAGACCAGCACAGAGGGCTGTGGTACATCAGCAGATGCCTTGGGCCCACTCAAGCAGACCATTGGAATGGAGGCTCTAATCATGACAACAGCAAGGACTTCACACACACCAGAGAGCTGGAAATGAGCTCAGCGTAGCAGAACAAAGGACCAGAAAGTGCTCAAGTACCATCAGAGGTTCATGGAGAAACCATCCTGGAAAGATATTAGACAATGGAGGTGTAAGGAATAAAAATATTTTCTATCGAAGTAGCAAAATTACCCAGAAGTATGCTATTTTCCATTTTGTAACTGTAGCATGGGGACTCATTCTGTAACATGTGTCTGTATGCTCCTCTCCTCAAGTGCTGAGTGTCAGCCATCTTAGCTCATATAGCCTTTAGTTGAGCAGGAATCTTCCAGAATGTTTCAAAGTGGCTGTCTGTCATAGAAAAAGAAGCCAATGGCTACAGTTGTACTTTCTTTACCAAACTTTCTTTCAGAATTTCTGTATTAGAGAAGAGCCAACTGCACAGAGTTGTGAACCTCAACCCTTACCAATCAGGGCAAGGGGCAAGATCACACTAGGGATAAGAAACCTAGTGGACTGCCCACTCGGTGTGCTGGCATATAGGACTTTTTGTTGGTTGCACACCACCCTTCTGCAGAAGTAAATTGTCTTGCCAAGTTACTTTTGATTTCATGAGTTTTTATTTGTGGCTTCCCTTGAATCTGTTCCTAATAAAGGTAATCCTGGCAAATCCAGACAGATGGGAGAACATTCGCCTACAATGCTTTGTCAGGCCAAGGTAGAGCAAGCTTTGAATGTGACAGCTAAGGGTGGCGTCATCTGTATTCCCCAGATTGATGAGACCAGGAAGATGTATGCATTACACTTAAATAACTCCGGTGAAAACAGAAGTGAAGTCTATTTTAATTTCATAGATAGAAAATCAAAAGACGATGAGGGTTCCTCAAACTATAAAAGGATAATGCCCCAAATTAGAACTTCAAGCTTATAGCAATTACAGCTGGCTAAGGCACAGGCTGCGATGCTGTCGTAGAGGGTGAACACACAGCAGGCACACTAAATCAAATTGCGAAAGCATAGTCATCAACGTCAATTTAGATTCTATGAATGAGCCCCTATATTTTACTCTGCCTTTCTGTCAAGGTTTATTATTTGTTAAGGGGTTTAAATCTACAATAGAAAAATATTTCTGTGAAATCCAGTAACACACAGTGGTTAACCATAGCAGAATTTCATAAACTGTGATTTGTCAAATAATTCATGCTTTTTCTCAAACACAAGCCTTTGCATTATTCTGACAGCAAAAAGGGTTTACCTTTTCCCTATAATTTTCTATTGAATCTACAGCATATCTGTTTTGCCTGAATTCTTAAAGGGTTAGGAATTCAAGCCTAAAAACTATGTTGGGATAGAAAATGTAGTCTTACTGCTATAGGGACTGGAAGTACCATTTCCCTAGGCTTCAAATAATAACTTGTATACACCAGTCTAGTTTGAGCAGAGTAAACTGTACTCTTTAGACACATCTAAGGAATGAAAAGACACAGGAGCGATATTAACAATCAAACAATTATTGAGCAGCAAGCTGTGTTCTAAATCTGCTAAATTTACACAAGTAAATCTTCTAAAATTACATATAGTAGCTTACTTAGTCCTAAAAAATAAATAAAGCTGATAATGCTATCTTATGGGTTAGGTTCTTTGTCCAAGCTCATACAATCCAATAGAAGAGCTAGTATTTAAAATACATGTCTCTAACTCAAATGCCAGTGTTGTTTTTACAATATCATGTTTCTTCCACTTAAAACCTTCCTAGTATCTACTACTGTTTTGGTGAGGACATTTTTCTCCCATTTTCATCTGAATCTCATTCATTTAAGCCTGTTTACTTGAAATCTGTTCTCATGAAGTTTCAAAACAGCTGGTCACTGTCCTTGGTTTAAGAACTCCCTCACATACGGCACTCGAAGATAATGAAATTCCCCCCTCAGCAATTTCTTCTTTCGGCTGAATAAGCCCTTTTGCAATGGTTCTTTAAAAAGAGATCTGTACCTTTAAATATCTTGCTGTATCGCCATATCATGTTGGCTTTTACAGCTGGGATACGGGCACATGACTTACTTACTGTCTTTTATAACCATGAGGACCACTCCCACCCCACCCCCATCATGGTCTTTAACCAACTGGCTTCTATTTAAGGCTTAGGCAGCACAGTCCTCCCAGTGAGCATTTTGTCCTTGTTGAGCGTCACTGTGCTTTGCTGTGATCCTTTTCTCCATTTGGCAAGAAGCTTCTTCTCCCTGTAAGGAGCATCATCTCCGTAATACCCTTGCCTCTTCTCCTCCTCTCGGTCAGCACCTGTTATGGGTGGAATTATTTCCCCTCCTCAAACTTTCAGTGTTGAAACCCCAACACCCAAACTCACAATGCAGTTTAATATTTGGAGATATTTAAATAGGCGAATGAGGTTAAATGAGGCCATTGGGGTTGGCTCGAATCCAAAATGACTGGAAACTTTATGAGAAAAGAACACAGCATGTACTGTGGGGAAATGGATTTTTTAAAAATTATTGGTGCATTGTAATTATACATCTTTGTTAGATACAAGCTAGTAGAGGCATACATGCACACATTTCTCATTTAACCCTTTCCCAATTCCCACCCCATTACCTCCCCCTCCCTCCTTCTCAAGTTCAGTTTAGTGATTGACTTTGATATGTTTGTGAAAGTACATCGTGTGCATTATGGTGTTCTCCCCACATCGGCTTCAGTTAAGTCACCTTCTTTGCTCATCTAAGGTTTCTCCTCTGTCTAAAGTCCCTCTTATGACCCACTTTCTCCCTAACTTCCACATATTAGGGAGAATATATGATTTTTAACTTTTTGTGACTGACTAATCTCACTTAGCATAATGTTTTCCAGTTCCATCCATTTCCCTGCAAATAACATGATTTTGTTCTTCTTTATGGCTGAGTAAAATTCCATTGTGTACATATCCCATAGTTTTGTAACCCATTCATCTGTTGATGGACATCTTGGCTGGATCCCCAGTTTGGCAACTGTAAACTGTGCAGCTATAAACATAGATACACATGCATTGGTCTGATAGTTTGGTTTCCATTCTTTTGGGTAGATACCCAGAAATGTTATTGCTAGATCATATGGTAGGTTCATTCCCATTCATCTGAGGATCCTCCATACTGTTTTCCAAAGTGGTTGCACTAATCTGCAATCCCATAAACAATGGGATTTGTTGTTGCTTGTGTTTTTGATATTTGCCATTCTGATTGGAGTTAGGTGAAATCTCAAGGTAGTTTTGATTTGCATCTCTCTGATTGCTAATGATGTCGAACATTTCCTCATACATTTATTGGGGAAATTTCCATGTTCAAGGCAAGAGAGAGGCCTCCACAGAAACCAACCCTGCCAACAAGTTTACTTCAGGATCCCAGCCTCCCAAACTCTGAGAAGATAGGTCTCTTTGCTTTCACCTGCCCAGTTTGTGGATTCCTTATGGCAGCTCTAGAAAACTAATATAGCTCCCTATAATAATCTCATTTCCCTAACTATATTCTTAATTATGTAAAAAGAAATGCCTATGCACCACTATTGTGGACCCACTAATACTGAAAAGGGTGCATTACTTCTGTGGTGTTTTCGCCTCCCCGCTACAAATGCCTAAACTCAAGCTATCTGTGAGTAGGCATCAGACAATTTTAAATCAAGAGACATTCTACAAACTTGCTGAGCAGCACTCTACAAAGTGTGGCTGAGCAAGGAAGAAAAGACCAAGACCTGTCACATACTGGAGGAGACTAAGGAAATATGAAATCTTATTGCAATGTCGGATCCTGGATTGGACTCTCAAACAGAAAGCAAATGTAAGTGGAAAGCTGCTACAGTCCAGATAGAGCCTATACTTGAGTTAATAGCATTGCATTAATGTGGATTTCTCAATTTTTGTAAAGGAACTACAGTTATACAATATGTTAACATCAGGGAGGTTGGGCAAAAGATTCTATTTTTCAATATTACTGTAATTCTAGAATTATTTCAAAATTAAACATCAAATAATAATATATCATATTGTAACTAACTCCTATGTTATAAATACATATAGTATAAAACGAATGCCTATTATAAAATATTAAAATTAAACAACAAAACAAATGAAGTAGTGAATCGCCACTAGAGAGGAAAATGACATATTTCCTCACTGTAAATATCTGCTGAAATACTCTATATTAAAAGAAGAGGGAGAGAAAGAGGTGCCAACATTCTTTGAGATCTACTGGATGATAATCCCACGCTGGGCATTTGACAGGTGCTACCTCATTGAATCCTCACAACAGCACTGTCATTTGTAAAATGTGACAACTGATAAAACAGAAGCTCAAAAATATTTAAGTTGCTCAGCCAAGGTCATAGAACAAATGGTAGACCGAAATTTCAGATTCAAGTTCATTTAATGTCGATGTACCACGCTAGATCTACTGGTTAAGAAATAATTTATATGCCTCCACCAACTATATATTCACCTAATTTTATCTGTTCTAACTCCATGGATCACATTGTGGCTGAATACTGGAATCACTTGGGAGCTTTAAAAATTCTTTGGCTCATTTCCCATTCCTGGAGTCTGCTGTGGTTGTTTTGTAGTCTGATCTGACCTCAGGATTAAAAAAAAAAAAAAAAATCCTCAGAATATACACACAATGGAATTCCACTCAGCAATAAAAAAGAATAAAATTGTGTCATTTGTGGGAAAAAGGATGCATATGGAGGAGAACCCCCAGTGAAGGTAGAGGTTGGGGGGGGGGGCACTTCCATTGGCACTTTGTACGTGTGTGAAATCATCAATGCCAATCACAATGTCATGTGTGGGGAAGGGGAGAGGGCAGAGGGAGTTGGGGGGAAGCTCACCAAGTGCTGTGTGCATGTATGCCCCTGTCACTCTACATTATGATGTGAGACTACAATGCACCAATAAAAGTATATAAAAATATCGCCACATATTTCAAATGTATAAAGAGCAACAACTTTAGTAGTCTAAGTTAACAACTCTACTAGTTCAAAGGAAGGTCATATAGAACAGAGCAAAAACCTTTTGAGAAAGACAATCATAGCGTTTATCTGGGAGTTAGCACATATCATTGAAACCAATTAAATTTGTGCCAATTATTATTTATGGAAACAAAAGAAAAAAATAAATTCGTCGTGCAAGCCTGGCCTGGTGTTTCATGTCTGTAATCCCAGTACTTGGAAGGCTGAGACAGGAGGATCACAGGTTCCCAGAGAGCTGCAGCAACTAATTCAAGCCCTCCACAACGTAGTGAAACCCTGTTTCAAAATAAAAAGATAAAAATAAAAATAGGGCTGGTATGTAGCTCAGCGTTAGAACACTCCTAGTTTAAAAAAAAAAAAAAAAAGCCACATGCAGAACAGGGAGCAAGTTTGAAAGGGCAGTCAACAGGTAATTAGGTAATTGCAGAGAACCCCAACAACTCAAGAGATAAATCTCAAAACCCTTCCAATACAGAGAAGAAAGTAGCAATCTTTTGACTGGTAGAAGTCAAATGACTAACAGTCTCTGGTTTTAATTTCCTCTGGTCCCTTTAGAATGGCAAGGGGAAACTATCAAGCTATGCCAGACTCTAATTGAAAATAAACATTTTCCTACTTTTGAGGGGAATTAAAGCGGGGAAAACCCGAATAGCTTCAAGGTGAGGAATGAAACAAAAAGCAACATCAAGAAAGCTGCAATGAGCGGGCTTGGAAGCCATTCCATTCACTGAATTGTCAGCCATGCAAGCACTTACAGACAATTACAACCTCAGAAAGCAAATAAAAAGTGTGTAAGTAGGCACTTTGATACTTCTTCCTAATTATAGGGTTTACGAGCTGGATTCAAAACACACAAATAGCAGCAATGCGAACAATAGTAACCCCGAAACGAGGTTATGAAGCTTATTAGCTTTACATAATTACCCAACTGGGACAGGTTGAGGCGACCCCTGCCTATAGCAGCTCCTTTTCTCTGTTGGATCTTAGAGACAGGATGTCACTCTTTATCTTTGTTATTTAAAGCAAATACATACATCCCTACATACATACATACTTACGTTGTATCACACAGAGTTGTCAATGCATGGTCTATGAAAATGGGAATTTGGTATTTTGAGTTACAAGATGAAGATCCTCTTCATCTCTCCTGGTGTTCTCAAGGACACACACTTTTTTTTTTTTCTCTCTAGCCTTTAAAACACCCATAGCATCAACCACAGTGGCAGAAACAATAGAGCCCGCCTAGTACAGGCTTCTGCGACCAGTGGAAGGAACTCACCTCCGGAGAAAGAAAAGCTGTGTTATTCTAATGTTCCACACATCAAAAAACTACCTTGTGTTATTTACATGCTCCGTCCCTAAAATTTCACTCTGGCAATTAGCCTGGGTGCCAAATCACACCTGCAATTCAGTTGACAGTCTGGTGTTAGTAGAGAATGATTATTTGCTGTCCTTCCTGGTGTGTGTGTGTGTGTGTGTGTGTGTGTGTGTGTGTGTGTGTGTGTGTACGCATGAATGCAGTGTGCAAGGCTATGAAAAGGAGGTAGAATGAGAAATATCTCACTAGATTTGCACACACAGAAAAACAGAGGGCTTGTAATGAACTATTCCACATATCTATGACTTAAAGATGCTAATCATTGATTTTCTGGTTTGTAGATGGAAGAAAGAAAATCCAGAAAAAAACAAGAGCACTCCATAAAAATGACAAGAATTAATACTTAGTTGTCTAAAAATTTTAGTAATAAACCCCATGTGTGAACTTCTTTGTCACATAAACATTTTATCTCCAAAAAGGCAAATATAGACTTGGCAGATTTTCTCATGTATGCCAAAGAGAGATCTCTCTAGGAAGCTTCATTCAAAGGAACTACAAAGCTCTTTGAGATTTTAGTCAGCAAACTGCAGGATATAATAAAATCTTGCATATGTTTACTGATTTGCCTTTAAATATATTCGCTATTTGATCCTCATAGCAATCTTAGAGGTGGGCATCGAGTTTATGCCCATTTAGCAGAGGAGAAGACAGAGGCTGCACAGGTATTTTTCCCAATGTCAGGTGTGTATTAAAAGGCATGGCCTGGGCCCTCAGCCAGGTAGTCTCCCCTAGGTCCACCCCAGCAAACCCTCAGTCACTCTCGTGCCTCAGGTAGGTAGAACTTGCCAGCCAGCCACAGCTTCTCTCCATGTATCCCCAAAGATCTGCTCCAATGTTCCTCAACAATAATAATTAAAACATGCATAACTCATGTGTACATTATTTTTGAGACATATAGTAGGTTAGGAACACCTATCTTGAATGTCACTCAAATAAAAGGAAAATGGATAGTCACCAATCTGACTAGTTGGCATGAATGAATTATAAGTTTCTTTTATTATGGGATCACTTGGAATGGATTGAATAGATATGCCACCCTCCTACCCCCAACCCCCAACTCACATGTGAGATCCTAATGCCCAATCTGACAGTGTTGGCAGGTGATCAGCTCATGAGGACAGATGTCTCATGAATGGGAGCCATGAAGAGCCCCAAGGAAGCTCCCTCTCCCTGTCTGCCACAGGAGGGCGCAGTGAGATGGCACCATCTACTAACCAGGAAGCAGCCCACATCAGACACTGAATTTTTAGCAGCTTGATCTTGGACCTCCCAGTCTCCGGGACTACAAGAAATAAATTTCTGTTGTTTATAAGCTATGCATTCATGATACATTGCTATAGCTAGAATAAACCAAGAGTCATGTCAGGGGTCATCACAAGTTCACAAGTGTAAAAAGATGTCTGTCAAAACATGAAGATATGCCCGTTTACTGCCTATGGTACTTCTGAATGAAATACGAGCATGTGACGTGGCCATTTATCATCTTTAATTTGTGATCGTGTTTTGTGTTTGGAAACTGATTAAGTGAAATCACTCACAGGCATGATCATTAAGCAAGAATTGTTTGGACTCAAGTTTTATCAAAATAACAACAGCTATGAATTAGGAGATATTAATTTTAATTGGAAATATTCTATTGTTCTGGAATTCATTTGTTTGGTAATGTCACCTGTGGGGGGGGTATTTTTCTCTAATAAGTGTGGTCACTGTAATTGGATTTCATGTTACTGCGCTAGCTGGAATGATGACGCGTCATAGTAAACAGGCTCATAATATGAATGTGAATAGTCCCTGGGGTCGTCTTGAATCCAGTTTTCATGAAGTGTAAAATTGGCATAACAGACTTAGATTATTTAATGCACATAGATAATTTGGATGATTGCAGCCAAGATATAATAATATGTTTGGGGAATGAAACGAGTTTGGGACTTTGGAACCACAAGTACCCGAGGTCCTACAGTGGCCTCATAATTGGGCTCCTTAATCCTGTGTTATCCATACCCTCTACTCTTTTTGCTGACAAACTGATCCCTATAAAACAGAAATCAGATTAGTTACTCTCCTGATGTGTGGTATCATCACAGGGGGAATAAAATATAAACACTTATAATGGCCAACGAGGTGCAGCTGGCCTCTGGCTCCCATGCATTGACCCCGTCGCGGGCCCTCAGACCTGCCACAGAGCCTTGGCACTGGTGTTCCTTCCATCTGGAATGCTCTTCCCAATGGAATCCAAATGGGTGGTGTTCTTGATCCAGGAGCTCCGATGCCACCCTCTCCATGGTCTTGTCTGCCCCTCATCTTGTTCACCTTCACCGTACCATGCCTCAGCAGACCTCCTGCCAACTCACCCACTTTCTTTTCCACGATAGCCCAAGAGCATCTATTTGTTGTTGTTTCCTGTCTGCCCCACTAGTAACTAAGTTCATGGAGAAAATAGACTTCGTTTTGGGTCCAGAATAGTGCTAGGTGTATATCAGGAATTCTCTAAAACTTTTTGTAATGAACCTGAAAAATGGAGAGAATATCTAGGAATGAGTACCCCATTTTAACTTAGAGTGAAAATACCAAAGCTAGCATGAAGATGGGCCCTGTGTCCTTATGGAAAGCAGAGCTTCAGGTTCATGGATTCTAGCTCAATGGTCACTTTCCAAAATCCCAGAAAACCCTGGGGAAATATATGGGGCTCCAAAAAATAAGAAAGGAAAACTGCTTGCATTTTTTTTCTATTCTCATTGATTTTTTTTTTCCTGTATTGGAAACTGAACCCAGGGCATTCTACCTTTGAGCTATACCTCCAGCCCTTTTCATTTTTATTTTCATAGAAAGTCTCATTAAGTTGTTAAGGGGCTTGCTAAGTTGCTGAGACTGGCCTCAAATCTGTAATACTACTCTCTCAGTCTCCCACGTAGGGGCACTGCAGATGGGCTCCTCTGTACCTAGCATTCCCAATGGTGATTTTTTGTTTCAATTGTGTATTTGTTTCATTTTAGTGCTGCTGCTGTTAAACATTTATGCTTCTTTTAATGTCCACATTTAAAAGTATATTACTTGCAATATTATGATAGTACTACAGACACTAAATGGTAAGGCTAGATACATAAGAAAGCAGGTGGAAAGGAGAAAACGCATTTTACAAGTAACCAATAAATGAGAGAATTTGTTATTATTACTTCTTGCTGGTTTCTTACTTTGAGCCCCTTATATTGCGTGCTTTATTATTTTGCATTTAATTCCAGGAATACACAGGCAGCTCATTTAGAGGATAGAAGTGGGGCTGGGTGTGCGTGCAATCCTAGAAACTGGAGCTCTACAGGAATTAGCTCTAACACACTTCACATGGCATGGAGTCATTAAATCTTTGTCCCCACAGAGATACATGACATGATGGCAGCTTCTCCTTCATCCTCCTCAAAATATCCTGAAATTATGACACAGTTTCTGCCATTGTTTCTTTCAGACACCAGTCATAACTGATGAATATCCTGCCACGTCTGCAGTGATGTATGTGCCCTTCATAGTGTCCGGGGACTTCCACCAATCCTCACTAACCTGATATATATTATCCTCTATTTTCTAGAGCATCCCTTGGAGAATTTTCAAGCCCCTATAAAACCCATGTTGCACCATCCAGAAGGATCCTACAGAAGCCACCCAACTAGGAATTGTGCAGCAGGCTCTCTGGCTGAAAGAGCTGCCGTGCACGGTGCGAAGGCAGTCTGGCCAGGAGCTTGCAGTAAGTCTACCAACCCTCTCCCTGGCTGAGGGTGCCTGGCAGAAAGTACAATTAGCAGTGTGCTGTAATTTGGTTTTAATTACTAAACTACTTCTAAGATAAATAGTGTTAAAATGAATCAGTGTTATTCAAGGAAGCATGAAACGTGCAATATATTCAAGAAGGAGGCAATAATTATTTCATGAATGATAAAACAAATTATGTAAAGATAGGAAAAAGCTGGATTGTGGAGAAAATGAGCCAAGGCATGAAAACATGCATTTGTTCAATAAACACATACTTACCTATAATAAATATCCTATGTGCCAGGCATCCAAGTTTATACATTAGACACACAGAGGTAAGAAGATACTGCCCTTGACCTCTAGGAGCTTACAGTCTAGCATGGAAAATAGATATGCAAGCAAACAATATATTGATTGTTTTGCCAGAACTGTTTGAAAAATATTAGGGAAACACGCAGGTGTGAGTCAGAAACACCTTTACTAGGGATTTACTCATGAAGCACAGGTCATTGGGTGGATCAGACATAGAGCGCCTCCAGGCAGAAGGAACACCGCATACCAGGGTGGGTGAGAAGGAAAAGGGCACATTCCAGTGTGGGAATGGTGTTGGTTATCACAGGAGACAGATTATAAAAGGCCTGTAGACTAATGCTAAGGAGGACCATGGTCTTTGGTCTTTATCTTGAGTAACATGGTAAGAAGCAGAAATATTTTAAATACGGGAATGATTTGATCAGGTTTGCAATCCAACTGTGGCAGACTATCAGACCCAACTGTCCTTTTCCCTTTCCAGAGTCTCTGGGACATTGATCATTATAAAAGTTCTGCACAAGCTGGACAGCTGGACATGATGGCACACCCTTGTAATCCCAGTACCTGGGAGGCTGAGTCAGGAGGATGGCGGGTTTGTGGCCAGCCTCAGCTACTTAGTGAGGTCCTCCGCAACTCGGTAAGACCATGTTTCAAAGTAAAGAATAAAAAAAAAAAAAAAAAGGCTAGAGGTATAGCTCAGATGTAGATGCCCCCGAGTTTGAGTTCAATCCCCAGTACCACAAAAGAGAGAGAGAGAGAGAAAGAGAGAGAGAGAGAGAGAGAGAGAGAGAGAGAGAGAGAGAGAGAGAGACAGAGACAGAGAGAGAGAAAGCCCTGAATGAAGGAGTTATTCAATCATTTACAAATCTCTCCACTCATTTTACTGTGGTACTAAATCAATTCTATTTTTAGAGCCGATCTATATAAAGGGTATTTTTGTGTCACAACCCCCCAAAAAGGTGTGTAGATGATTCAATTATAATTAATAGCAACATTTTAATGAGCTTTAGTAGGCAGCTCTGACTTCGACATATATATAATCCCTAGAGCAGCCAACTTACCTGAGGAGCTACCATTGGTCAGTAACTCCCAGGAAAGTATTGCAAAGAGCAAATTATTTGTGTCTACATTTTCATAAGGTGGGATGGAAAAGAAAGGCTAAATTGCATGAAAGGTAACAACAGAGTAGGAAGGAAGACTGAACTGCAGAGAAGAAAACCGAAGCTCAGAGAACACCTTCAATCATTAACCATGAGACCCTCAGCCACAGGTTCTGGCTTTCTCTACTGCACTCCATCCAGGCAGCATGGGGGATAGCCATGCTGCTCACTGACTGTGCATGCATGTTTCAAGATGGAAAACAGATTTATAAGTAAAAAGCACAAATCTTCCAGCTGGACAGGGCTGGGGTGGGGGTGCGGATACTGGCTCATTAGATCACCATACAGAATACCAGATGTAAAAACCACAAACACGGGCACTATGGTAGGAAACACCCATCAATCTGATACTAGTGCACATTGGGTCATCCATTAGCAAGTGGACGAGGATCCCAAGTATTCACTAAACTGGCAAAATGAGCACAACGGAAATTTCAAATCAAAATTTCTTTTAATAAAGTGTGTCTAAGTGATATATTATTCTAAATTCAATAAATTGATCATGAATTTGACCCAAGACACTAGGAAAACAGGGTGGAGAGTGGGAAGAAAGAGGAAGATGTACAAAGATAAGATCCTTCAGAAGAGTAGACACAACACAGGGACTCTCCCAAACACAAAAATGGGACTCTATTTTTTTTTCTTTGAACGTGTACCACAAAGCCTCTCATATGAAGCTAGGTAATTCCCACCACTCCTTTCCCCTGCCTAGGCAGAGTGAAGTTGTTTATGGTACAAACTACCAGCACAGGGCAGAGACCAGCTTTGGGTCATTCACAACTGTTGGCTGTAGAACTCAAAAAAAAAAAAAAAAAACCTCCAGCAGAAGTCCACAGGCAACTTTGGATCAAGAGATCAAAAGCTAAATTCAGGATTTTCACCAACAACAGTCACTCCTCTGTGATGAGCTAAATCATGTCTCTAAAAAAAATTACATCGTCCAGGCATGGTAGTACACGCTTGTAATCCCAGTACTTGGGAGTCTGAGACAGGAGGATCCAGGTTCACAGTCAGCCTCACCTATTTAGTGAGGCTCTCCACAACTTAGTGAGACCCTGTTTCAAAATAAAGAATAAAAAATAGGACTGGGGGTGTAGCTCGGAGGTAGAATGCCCCTTAGTTCAATCCTCAGTTCCGAAAAAAAAAAAAATTACATCGAAGTCCTAATCCCAAGACCCCTAAATATGACCTTATTTACAAAGAGAGTATTTGCAGCTAGAACCAATCTAAGATGAGATCATAAGGGTGGGTCCTAATCCAATCTAAGTGGTGTTCTTATAAGAAGAGGCAAATGCCATGTGGACTCAGGGATGTACAGGGAGAAGACAGCCATTTGCTGATGAAGACAGAGATTTGAGTGAAGCATCTACAAGGAAAGGGCCACCAACAACTGTTGGCAAAATACCAGAAGCTAGAAGAGGCAAGACAGGGCCCTCTCTTCTCCTCCTGACAGATCTCAGAAGTAGTATGGGTCTGCTGACACCTCAACCTTGAACTTCGATCCTTCAGAACTGTAGACAATAAACAATTCTCTTCAGCCACCTAACTTTGTGGTATTTGGTTATGGCAGCCCTAGAAAATAAATACACTCTGTGTTAGTCAGCTTTATGTTACTATAACAAATGCCTGAGACAATCAGCATCTAATGAGAAAAAGGGTTATTTGGTTTACAGTTTTAGAGGTTTCGGTCCATGATCAATTGGCCCCATAGCTTTGGTCCTTTAGTGAGGCAACTTATCATGGCAGAAGCACAAGACAGAGGAAGCCATTCACCTCGGTTGGGGTGGAGGAGGAGAGAAAGAGCAGGAGGAGGAGACCAGGGTCCCTGCCCTAATCAACGTAAGACCTCCCACCAGGCCCTATCTCTGAAAAGTTCCACCATTGCCCAATAGCGCCATGCTGGAGATTTAACACATGGTGCTCAACACATGGGCGTTCAGGAGACAGTGTAGATTCAAATGATAGCACACTACCTCATACACGTACATTCTACTTCACTACCCACTTCTCTATCATCAAAATATCATGCCAAGAGCCAGGCGTGGTGGCACACGCCTTCATCCCAGTACCTGGGAGGCTGAGGCAGGAGGATCACAGGTTCAAGACCAGCCTCAGCAATTTAGTGAGACTCAGAATTTAGTGAGACCCTGTTTCAAAACAGGAAATAAAATAGGGCTAGGAGTGTAGCTCAGAGGTAGAATGACTGTGGGTTCAATTCCTAGTGCCACCAAAAAAAAAAAAAAAAAAGTCATTCTAGGCAGAGCTAGTGCTTTTGCTAATACTATATGATGTCATAACTCAGATTTCTCTGTCCAAGCCCAATCAAAGGTAAAATGGCCAAATTTGCTCCTGGTTTGTTTCCTTTTTTTTTTTTTTCTTTTTCTTTCTTTTTGGTAAATTGGCTGTTCTATTTTCTCCCTACACTTTTATGCAGCACTGAGGTCTCCTCTTGCTACAGACACTTGAAGTATGGCTTCACATTCAAATAGGAAGGGAACTCATAATTAGTGATTTACATTTGTTGACTAATTATATTTTAACTGAAAAGCATTCACACGAAATTGTTACAACTGGATATTTTTATGATCTTTTCTTTGCCTCTATAATTACACAATAAAAAGCCTTTTCTCCTCAATAAAGGAATTTTAGGCATCCGCCTATTCAATCGACACTGGAAAAAATAGTCTGACTTAAGATCCGTAAAAAGCCTCCAGGCAGCTAATCAATCAAGAAGGCAGTTATGGGGGCGCTTCACGGCCCTGGTGCCGAGCTGTAGGCTTCCAGAGGTGCAGGCATGGGTCAGGTCCCTCCTGCCTTGAAAGTCCAGCCAGTCGGCTGGGAAGGTTTTGATCCTGGCAAGGCTGGGGCTTCCAGGTTTCTGAAGTGTGGACTGACTCTGTGAAGCCCAGAGCTACAGCTGAGAAGCAGGAACCTGGCACAGAACAGAGAGCGCTGCCCAGCTGCTGCCTGGTGGAGCTCAGACAGCTTGTTTTCTTGTTTTCACACACTCCCTCCGCTTGCTTCCTCTCTTTCAACCATTTCTTCTCCAGTGGGTCGCTTGGATCACTCACTGAAGCGTGTGCCTCTCTTGTGGCACCTACTGGGGTGCAGCAGAGAGAGGAGTCTGAATTGGTGAGCCCAGGGCACCAAGGGACAGCGGCTTTTCTTTCTCCCTGCTGAAAGTCCACTTTCAGACTTTGGAGTACAACTCGTCAAAGCTAACACTCAGAACTCAATGAGAAAGACAGAGACACAATGACTATCTACATACACAGTCAACCTTCATTATTAGCAGATTCCCGATGTGTAAAATAGCCAACTCGTTAAAATTATCCCGAGGGAAACACGCCAAGCACACCAAGTGTGTGGGCACGTATGTTCCTATCACTCTGAACCTCATTATGATACATAATTATAATGCACCAATAAAAGTGTATTGAATTATTTGTAACACCAAAATCAACACACAGAGCGCTTTTGCATTCATTCGTACCAGACCCTATGTTCAATGTGGCAAGAAATTTGAGCTGTCCCAGGCACAGCCTCCCAAATGAGGTCCAACCAGGCTGCTTACTGCCTTCTCATTTCAACTTTCATCCTGCAAACAAGTGTCCTCTTCATGGACTATTTGGTGCTTTTTTTTTTTTTTTTTTCATTTTTATCAGAGATTTGGCTCTTTGCAAAGGCCCCAAGCTTTATGCTCAAGCATTGTCTGATGTGGCTAAGCACAAGGTCTGAGGTGGGCTTTGTGGAGACAGTATGTTTGTCAGATAAGCTTCCTTCAGGCATGAGTTCTACTGTGGTGGCAATGCAAATGAGGTGGCAATACGTATTAAATGAGGTGTCTTTAAACAGAAACATATGTAAAACAGTTTTATGAAGTGATCAGTTGATGAAAATGTTGTGGCCAAACCTCACCCCATACTTCCTCCAGAAAACTTTTTTAACAATCAGTATGAGCTAATCCTGTGTTCACAACTGACTATACAGAATGCAACTACCATGAAAAACGAGACTAGACTGTGTGTGTGTGTGTGTGTGTGTGTGTGTAAAATCAACTACATATATGCATATATGTACGTATAAATATATTTACATATAACATATAATATATATCATATTATATTGTGCTATATAGTTTTTACTACACTGGGCCCAATATAGATGGTGATAAACATAACAGATATGGGTCTACATCCATGGACCTCAAAATCTAGAAAAGGAATAGAAGATTAATTAGCCACCCACTGGGCTATTCCACTGAAAGCCACATTCTCAGTTTCATCAGTGGTAAAACCCAATGTTTTCCTCTCCACTACTTGATTCCTCTCTTTTTCTCTGCTGCCTATGAAGTAGGGCAAAGAGTAAGAGTGTTGCATGAGAACGTAAGCTCCTGAGGGCAGGATCTTTGTTTCATTTGCTCTGAGCCCCCAGCTTCTGACACAAGCACCCTGTACATCATAGATACTGGATAAATGAATCACTGTATTGGTCCACTAATTGCACCAACAGCTGGTACCTGACAGAAGAGGGAGCAGAGGCAAACTGCAAAAGAAAACTGCAAAGCGTGCTCACCTATCTGATAATCATTCTTCCAATCCTTGCCTCCTGGCTAAGAATTGCTGACTGTATGTTGGCTGCAAAAAAAAAGTACCCCATGCCTCTGCTGATAAGCAAGCCTGGAGGTCCACTAAGAGACAGTGGAAGCCAGGGAAAGAACTATCAAGACACACACTTGGCTAACTTATGTTTCTAAGGAAGGATTCTTCTTTGTGACTATCTACCACCTTTATGTTCTCTAATCAATTCCTTTATTGAGTTCAGTTGCTCAATAAATTTGGCTTGTATAACCAGCAACGAAAATGCCGTAAGCACTTCAGAGGGTCGATTATAGTAAATGCCATTAAATGAAAAGATCGTCCATAAGTTGTTTGTGTTGTTGGTGTTCCTAACCCTGTGCTGACAGCAAAATTTCGATTATCCCGACTCTTCCTCTTGGGCTACATGGGGTTTCACCCAATCCAACTCTGCAAGCGATTAAAACACTTCAACAGAAAAATATTTTTTTCAATTGACTGCAAATATACTTTAACGCATGCATCCCAAGATATTGGCAACACCAACTGGATGAGAAGAGGCAGTTTGGCCAGGTGCCACCTTGCCACTAACTAAAAAAGCTAAGGACTGCTCTGCAAATCTCCTAAATAAAAAAGCAATCTAGTTTCTGGCAAGGAGATCAGCAATGGCCATTTCATATAAATGAATCTGTCATGATTTCATTTGCGCACAAGCTTGATCATCCAAAATAGCAGAAACAGCAGGCTGTGGTGTGGCTTTTCTTTATCTGCTTTTGATAGACTGCTTCTCCTTTTCCTGCCCCAAACGATGACTGAGCCATCGATGAAAAACAGTACTTGTGAAATTGCAAGGAAATTATTCTCAATTTTAATAGTCAACGAACTCACCGAAGAAAAATGGTCGCTTTTATTTTGTTAGTGCTTTACAGATTCCTAACACAAGATCAAGTACAAATATGATCCTCCCTGTATATATCTTCATCAAAATAAGATAAGTGAAGTATGACAGGCTATAAAGCGCACGCTTTGCTCATTGGTATGCCCACCTGTTCCAGATCATTTGCAGCACTGCCAATAACAGAAGGAAGTGGCATAAATGAAACATGTCTTTTTTTTTTTTTTTTCCGGGAAGAATCTTCTGCAAGAACATCAACCATCACCTTCTAAAGCCAATCAAAGGTCTTCCATGCCAATGTGCACATCTAGACAGCTACACAAGCTGGTCTCATTCCTCCCCCCACCAACAACAACCATGACTATTCCCATCACGTGACACCTAAGCTGCTTCATTAGGCAGAACCAGCAAAGACAGCGAGCATTCAGAGATGCAGTGCCCTTCATTCCAAATAAAAGCAGAGCACTTTATTTTTCTTCTTTCCTTCAAAAGGCAATGAAAATTGCTGTAGCTTAGCAAGAGGATAATGGAAGTGCATCACTGGACTGTGAGAGGCTTAAGAGTTGTATTATACTGTGTTCCTTTCATCAGCACCACTCGGGGCTCCTGACTGATTCCTGAGACTTCACGAGCGAAGGAATAAGATGACTCTACCTCCCTCCCTCTCCTCGTCTTCTCCCACCCCATCTGTACCGAACATCATGTTCCCAACTTCCCTCAGGAACTGGAGTTTGCTGATTTATGTCACGGTGAGGAGATTCAAAATGGTTGAGCAAGTCATTGCATTCCCTAAAGGACGATCACTGTAAGGCAGCAGTGTCCAAGCTTGAATTTCCTCAGTTATGTGCAAAATATCTCCCCCCAAAACTTTATTTTTGTGGTCCTGGGATAGTGGGGATTTTGCTTTAACCACTTAGCCCCTGAACTCCATTCTCAGACCTTTTTTACTTTTTATTTCGAGATAGGGTTTCTCTAAGTTGCCCAGGCTAGCCTCAAACTTGTGATCCTTCTGCCTCAGCCTCCTAAATTGCTGGGATTGCAGGTATGCACCCTTGTACTCCGAAAAATATTTCTATTCTAAAAGCTACCTTTTTGTAGTTATTCAAGGGGCTACTAAGTGAAGAATAAATAAAATTTGTGCAATCTTCAAAAAAATCTCTTCTTCATTTTTGAAAGGAAAGGGAATTGAATTTCTTGCTCAAATATTACAGGATTCTAAGAAAGGCTCTACCCTTTTTTATAAAAGACACCAGTTTTTGAACACCTAAGAGTCAATTTTGTGCGCATTGCAAACAAGCCCATATTTATTCAGCGAGAAGTGGCACTATGCTTAAAAAGAGTACTAAAACATGTATCAAGAAATTCGAGTTGAAGTTGAAATCGCAAAACTAGCTAATATTTATATTTGATTAAGCATATTTCTTTGGACTTCACATTTTGCATACACACATTAAAAGATCAGATTAAGTGATATTAAAATCTCTTCCAACTCTAAAATTCCAATATCCTAACTGGTTCAGAAGCATTATGAATAAAAATCATTTCTTAATTATTTTATTTAACAGTTAATAAGCCACCATGAAATGAAATTTCTTTCTGGAAGGTTGGCCTAGATGAAATTTTTATTTTTTAAATGTATCTCCTTAATATACATTACCAGCATATCTTATTTATTAATGTTATGGCTAAATAAGGTCATTGGTTGAGAATTTAAGAACTGTAACAAAGCTGGCAAATCTCACCATGTAGCTTTAAAGAGACACAGACAATCTCGCTTTTGACTTTGTCATTCTCTAAAAGGAACCTGGCTATTGTCCAGTTTAATTTATGTAACACTTTGCTGCTTGTGTTTAACATAATTGCAAACATGATATGCATTCATAATTGAAACCTAAGCTCTAATGGTCTATTTTTCATCTCATCAAAAACTAGCTAGGGGAAGAAAGAAATTCCACCATGGATTTTGGTAAGTCAAATGCTAAATAGCATCAGTAATCAAAAGTATTCACAAGACAATTTTATTAGGCATCATTAGCAAGTAAGGTTCTAGACTGATGATGTTTGCAAATCTTAAGAGATAGATTTAGACCCAAAACACAAATCATAATGATTAACACATTATATGTATTCAAACCTTAAATATACACTAAATATATCATTCTCACAATTATAACCTTTATAAGTAAACTCAAGAAGGCTTTGACAAGTAAAACAAAAATATAAATGTAGTGAATATTTGAATGCTGTTGAAATTAAATAGTGAACATTTCTTCTAAAAATTGTTGTGCTACATCTTCTATAAATTCTCAAGCTTGCTATTGTGAAAACACTAATGGATAATTTGAAAATTCTTAAGTGATTTGCATAAGACAATGCATTGATGTTCTATTTCTTCATCTCTGACCACATGTTTACTGAAATTATCAGTCATGCCACAATGCCATATTAATTTTCTGCTCATCGTACAGATAAAGGAGTTTGCTTTCGCCTATTTTTACACAGTTTTTATTCACTCACTTTATTCCCAGATACAAAGTGCTAATATTCACAATTTTAAGAAACAATTTGTAATCTGTGAATAATATGCATGGAAAGATGGAACAATATTGAGTCTGAAGCTGGCATCTCAAAATCCAATTAAAAAAACAATGTCATCTGATAATGAAACACAGAGAGCATCCCTGCAAGTAAGATTACGCTCAGATCACACAGGGTTATCATGCTTCATGTCTCTAGAAGGTTATCATGCTTCTAGGGACATTTCTCAGAGCCTGGAGCAAAGGCCATCTCTTTTTACTCTTAGAAGTAGGCAGAGTATAACAGGAAAAGAAGGTGACTTGGGGAAAGGTTGGAAAAAGGGATCCCATATAAGGAGGCCAGAAATAGTGTATTCTTTCTTCTTTCTTTCTCCAATTGTTTATTCAATAAATATTGATTAAACAACATGCTTAAGGTTATGTACACACATAGATACATTACATATATAAATACATAGTCTGAAATGGAAATTCGTGGGTTTGTATCTAATTTATTTCCCATAGAAACTGTCCATTTCAAATTGAGCTGGAGATGTTTCTATTCAATCCTTACAAAGGACTGGAAGAAAGAGGCCCAAGAGAAACCATTCTACATGCTCCTCACTAATCTTCTCTGCAGTTTTGACTTTCTCTCATTGTAGCAATTCTTTTCCTTAAGGCTTACATAATCTCTCTCTCTCTCTCTCTCTCTCTCTCTCTCTCTCTCTCTCTCTCTCTCTCTCTCTCTCTCTCTCTCTCTCTCTCTCTTTCTCTCTTCTTCCCTCCCTCCCTCCCTCTTTTCTCCTCTTAGCTCTCTGGTCACCTAAAAATCCTCTTAATACATCTTATGCTCTAAATGTCAGTGTTTCTCAGAATTATATTCAACCTTCTGTGACTGTGGATTCAACCAACTGCAAATCAAACATGTAGTTCAATCCACAATGATAGACTCGGCACTGAATACGTACAAGTCTTTTTTTTCTTATCATTATTTCCTAAGCAATACAATATGACACCTATTTCCATTGCATTTACAATGTATTAGGAAGTATAAGTAATCTAGGGATTCTTTAAAGCATACAGGAGAACATGCATAGGTTATACATGTTATATCATCTTGTACAAGGGACTTGAGCATCCTTGGCCTTTATCTACTAGAGGACCTGGAACCAATCCTTCATGGATTCCAAAGGCTGACAGTATATAATTCCACCTTTTTTATTTACAAAAACTCCCTAGAATGTGCCCTCATTCGCACTCTTGACTTAAATCATTATCTCTGTTCTCATACTTCGGTAGTGAAGACATCTTCATTCCATGCTGGACTTCACAGAAACACCTCACGTCAACATGCAGCTGCTTTTCTGTTTCCTGATCTGTTTCTCCATCAACATTTCCTGCTATCTCAAGAGTTTAGTCATTCCCCTGGCAATCTAACCCTGAAACTGAAAGTCACCATAGATTCTTTATTCTTTTATCTTCTAGTTTCTCTCTCCCTCTCCCTCTCCCTCTCCCTCTCCTTTTCCCTTTTGCTCTCCCCCTCCCTCTCCCTTTCTCTCTTATACTGGGGTTTAAACCCAGAGACATTCTACCTCTGAGTTACACCCCCATCCCTTTTTCTAAATTTTTTATTTTATTTTATTTTGAAACAGGGCCTAAGTTGCAGCACCCTTGCTAAGCTGTTCAGGGTGGCCTTGAGGCTGTGATCCTCCTGTCTCAGCATCCCAAGTACTAGGATTATAGATATGCACCACCTCACCTGGCTTTTACCATTCTTTTATATTTTAAATCCATCTTCTGTGAAGACGTCCATTGATGAATTCTTTATTTATGTCCTTATTAATTCTCATTTGGATTTCTGCAATATCTAACTCTGCACTGCTTCTAATCAGTTTTCTCACTAACCGGCTCTCTAGGTGAATGGAGTGGCCTTTCTAAACGCAAATCTGTGTGCCCTCCTCTCCTATAAAGCCTAAATTGGCTCCCATACCTTAGATGATGAAATCCAGCCTCAACACAGGAATCGCAGCTCAATCACTTCTTGACCTCCTCTTCTGCCATTCCCCTGCAACTATGTTTCGCTCCAGCCCCACCAAAATGTTGTACTCCCAGAATTTGCCATCTTATCTCACCCAAATCAGCCTCTGCTTATGATCTTCTCCCCATTTTTGCCTACATAAGCCTTAAAACATAGCTCATAAAGCTGGGCGTGGCGGTGTACACCTGTAATCCCAGTATTTGGGAGGCTGAGACAGTAGGATCGCAGGTTCAAGGCCAGTGTCAGCAGCTAAGTGAGACCCTACTTCCAAATTAAAAAAGCAAAATAGGACTTGGGTTGATAGCTTGGAGGTAGAATGCCCCTGAAAATTCTTCTGACTTTTGTGTCTGGTTTAGATCCCTTTTTTCAACCACTCTCTGCCTGACTGGCAGTGGGGTACTGTTCCAGTTCCTGAGTGGTCATCATCTTTGAGTGCTGGGGGCACAGAGGGGTCTATATTCTACTATTCTCCAGGTGAAATCTTTCTATTATTCATTAAATTTTAAAACTGTCTTGAATTAGAAACACAGAATTTTTTTTTTGTAGTGCTGGGGATTAAACACAAGGGCATTCTACCTCTGAGCTATAGCTACACCCTCATTTTGATTGTTTATTTTGAAACAAGGTCTCACTAAGTTGCAGTTGGCCTGGCTAAGTTGCCCGAGGCTGGTCTTAAATCTGCAATTTACCTGTCTCAGCCTCCCAAGTACTGGAATTACAAGTGTGTACCATCATGCCTGGCAGATTTTTTCTTTTTTTTTCAGTACTGGGAATGGAACCCAGGGGGATTGTACCTCCAAGCTACACCCTCAGCCCTATTTTTTAATTCTTTATTTTGAAACAGGGTTTTATTAAGTTGCAGAGGGTCTCACTAAGTAGCTGGAGCTGGCCATGAACCTGCAATCCTCCAGTCTCAGCCTCCCAAGTACTGGGATTACAAGTGTGCGTCACCACACCCAGTTCAGAAGTTATTTTTTAAATAGATTTTATTTGGTTGTTCTGAAAAAATTTGAATCTTAGGTGGTCTCAATTGCCTATTTATTTATTTATTTTATTTGTTTTGCCAAAATCTTACCAAAGATGGCTTGTGCGTGCTATCACAGTAAGATCAAAAAACTTTAATCTGGAAACCTAATATCCTCATTCCTAGCTATGAGCTCCAGGGTTCACATAAAACTTCAAACTGTGTAGCAAGCATTTTCTCATTATTTTTTTGACATCTATTTTCTCCTCTCATTTCTTAATTGTAGGGAATTTGGAAAATATACCCTTCATATTATTGCTAGAAGTAGACCACTATGATTAGCATTTAGATGCATTTTCTTCCAATCTTTTTCTCTTTATTAGTATTTTAACAAAGTGATATTACTCTCAGTGTGTGTACTATGTAATACCGTGTTACTAGACACTTTCCATATCATTAAATATTATCCCTAAAAATGACTGACCAATATTCCATTGGATGCAATTGGAATAATTTGACTTGACAATAAT
The DNA here is from genome assembly GCA_004027655.1 of Graphiurus murinus. NCBI lineage: Eukaryota > Metazoa > Chordata > Mammalia > Rodentia > Gliridae > Graphiurus > Graphiurus murinus. Next base: position 12,664 of record PVLC010007513.1, on the reverse strand, counting down.
TATGGTTAACAAACCAGACTTTTACATTTTTCTACTAGAGACATTTAGTTTTTTGATTTTCCATTCTTGGAGGCAGCACTGAAACAAATACCCATAAAGTAAACTAAATTGGTCTTTTGTACAATTTATCAACAACACAAAGCTTTTATTTTAATCCCTATCATTTTTTTTTTAATGTGTATGTGTGGTGCTGTGAATTGAACCCAGAGACTCTCTGCTACTGAGCTACATCCCCAGCCCTATTTTATTTATTTATTTTTTAATTTTGAAACAGGACCTCACTAAGTTACTGCATGCTGGCCTCAACCCTACAATCTCCTGTCTCAGCCTCCCAAGTACTATGATTACAGGTGTGTGCCACCATGCCTGGCATCCTTATCGATATAATAGAAATATAAAGCATCATGTTATAGTTTTAGTTCTTTATTTATTTGAGAATCAATGAGTTTTTACATGTTTTTACGTGCTCAATTTGTATTTCTCTAGAAAATTGCTATTTGTTCGCTCTGCTTATTTTTAATTGCAAAATTTGTTATTTTCCTATTGATTTATAAAACATCTTATTGTAATGTGTACATTATATTATGTTACATCATATAGCTTAGTCTCCTGATGCATAATTTATGCTTTTCACAATTTTCCCTTTGTGTTTCAGCTTTATGCATAGTATCTTTTGATTCTTTTGATGTATAGAAGTTGTCATAAATATTTATACAGTCAGATCCATCATTATTTTTATTATCATTTCTCCCATGAATTACTTGTAGGATGTCTTTCCCCATACAAATAAAAGGAAGTCATTAACCTTTTGGTACTTCTATGATTTTTTTTTTAAAGTTGACTGTAATCCACCTAGCATTGACATTGGGATATTGCTGGAGGTAGGAGAATTGTTTCCCACTAAAATTAGCTTCATTTCTACTTATTGAATAAACTTTTATTTTTGCTCCTGCTTTTCAGACCATGTGGTCACAGGCTACTCTATATTGTGCAATGGATTTTTGTAGGGACTCTCTGTTTATAGACTCATTTTCAACCCTTCCTGACTTGAATAAGTCCTTGAACAAGTTGGTCTTCTTCTTGGTGTCTCATTCCATTACCTGCAAAGCAGAGCCAGACCTACTTGCAGATCATTTTAAAGATTAGAAGTGACCCATGTACGAAGTTAATCACAACACAGGGAAAGTTGGAAATACTAAATAGAAGTTCTTACGTATTACTTTTATTGACCTATATCTCACCTTGTGCCAGTACCTCGATGTCAGCCATATTTTGAAGTTTATCGTATGCCCTGACACATGAGCCATGGGAAAGCGCTTACATTCTTACTCACTGCAGAGGCCTAACTTTCAACACCCCACACCAGGAGTCAGAAGTAAGCAAACACGTGAGTGGCTTTAAACGCTAGGCACCCTTTTAGGCACTGTGAGGGAGGCAAAGGTAAATATAAAGTAGGAGAGTCATACACAACTCTTCTGATCCCAGCTTGATTCAGTTGTACTTGATATAAATGGAATGTTTAACTATTAGCCCCCGGGTGTCAGCATGGAGTACGCTGTCCAAGAGGAATCTCCGTATAAATCTGACCCTTCACATGTCAGATATGGATAAATATACGGCACATTAGGGGAACTCAATGAGATCTCTCCTCAATCTTCAGCTCAGATGCCTTCTCTCTCATAAAGATGGCTCTGGCTTCCCCATGAGGGAACATTCTCATTTTCTCAGAAAGCTTCTGGTGTTTCTCTTCATTTCTCTTTTCTAGGACTCCAAGCAGCACATTCCTCTGGGCTTCCAGAGCATTTGCACAAAGTTCCACTGAGGAATTTTGCCTCGATACCCTGCCTATCTGCATTCCCATCTGTCACTCACCCCTATCAGACCCTCTCTTCCTCAGGATTGGAGCTGGAGCTCTTTCACTTTGTATTCAATAACGAGCGCAGACATATGATGCTCAGCTTCTATCCTCCTTCAGAATACTGCCTTAATTGTGGGGACTTGCCTTATTGCAGCTTGTGCTTTAACTATGTCTCTATTTACACGATGTGCTCCAGTTCATGAAATGTCTTTCATCCACTTTTGTATGTTTATCTAGACCACATTGGTCTCACATAAGGAAGCACAGGCATGGGGTTCATAAATATTCACTCTATTAGTATACTATCCACATTAAAATGTAAATATTGGGGGAAAGAAATGGAACACACTTATTACCACAGTATTGAAATGATGCTAAAACTCCTAAGTATTATCAAATGCTATAGAAGTTTTGAGTTGTAACTAAATCTTTCCTGAATCCCATTTGCCATTTTATGTAACTTCTAAGATTTTTATTATCTTCATCACTTACTTGACAATCTTTTTATCTTCTTTTCTTTTATCATTTCACTTATCATTTAAAGTTACCCTCAAAAAAATTTTCAAGCATTTAAGTCATATTTCCTTCATTATAATTGTAAGATAAGATTCTAGGGCCAAGGATAATTTCTTAATCTGATTTATGTGTCCCAGGGCACCTAACACACTGTCTACATATTGTTGGATCATCAAAAATCTCATTTATTGATTAAATAAGTAGCACCTTACTTGGGAATACACTTAACAGATTATAACAAAGTGAATATAACCTATCCAGAGAGATATTCCAGGACCAGTTTTGTTTCCAGATGCTCAAAGCACTGACTTATTCTATGAATAATTTTGAGCCCTTAATTTGTGCAGACAAGTGCCAGGTATGGAGCATAAAAAGTGAGTATCTACTGACCTCTACCACATTTTCAATAATGGGCATATAGTATGTTCTTGTCCATCTTATCGTTACAACTCTATAAGGGGATATTATCATTCCCATTTCACCAGTAAAAAAAAAAAAAAGAAAGAAAAAGAAAATCCAAAATCCAAGGCTTAATAAACCTGCCTATATTTAAATAGGTGAACAACTATGCAAAGATCTAAATCTATTCAGAAAGCAAATTTAAAGTCTTAACAATTACATGATACTACCCAAAGAAATATATAAGGATGTAAGAATATGTGATCACTGAGGATATAAAATTATGGTCTATAACTCATCAGATGAAATTGGTGGAAACTTCCTTTGAGCTTAAAAAAGTTGCAAAGAATATTTATGTTTCAACACTAACACATTATAGTGCTTTATTTAATATGAACTACTATATTCATTTCAAAGATATTCAACGGAGTTAAAATCAATACTGATTAAAGATGGTGGAATAAAGGAAAACAGCACATTTTGGTTACTCTGAGAATGGGAACTTAACCAGCAGGAATACTGCTTCTTGGCAAGAGAAGAAAAACAGAACTCAACAAAGAAAGACAGTAGAAATGCATTAGAATCGGAGGCAGCACAGAGAGTAAAGAACTAAAAAGAGCCCCATGCATCTCCTCTGGTGAGCAGAGAATAGAGGCCACAACATTTTGGCAATCCGTGCTGGGGGCTGGGGCAGGTGGGGGTCAAGACCCAGTGGCTGTATGAGAGAATGTCCAGCAAAGAAAAAGTGGAATCTTGCCAAGTCAGTGATGTCAGAAAACCAACATCAAAAGCAATTGCATTATTCTTTCCATGCTCAAATACCTTAAGAGTGTGACTCCCTAGATCACCCAGTCAAAATGCCCAGTGAACTTCTGTGGCTGTAGCTGAACTCATACCTTCCTGCAGGGACCCAAGTGACACTCATCAAGACCTTGAGTTTACAAAACATTGCAGCCGGAGCCTCCTCAGCTATAGGGACTTGCTTGTCAAGAAACAGATCCATGGGGTCTGTGAGTTGGCAAATCATCCCTGCAAAGGTGAGGGTGGGGGAGACAGCCCAACAAGGCAGAAACATGAATTAGTGAACAGTCCCTAAAGATGTTTGGGCAGGCGGAGTCTTGGGGGTTTAGAGTCCTCATTTTGCCACATCCCTGCAGGGTTTCCAGCAGTCACCATAGGACCACCAGCAGTGGTGTTTGTGGGGTAAAATAACTCAGCCAACCCTGCTGCAGGCTCAGAAGTCTATAAACTTACACTTGATGATCTGTGATTGGGCACCACAAGCACCAAGGCCAGAGGCCAACACGGTCTCACATGGTTGCAGCTGCCCAGAGCAGCAGCAATGTCCCTGGGACTAAATAACTGATCCACCCAAGCCCCAGGCACAGAACAGTACAACCCCTCCCTTCCTGAGTTTGGGCCCAAAAAGTAGGGAAGCCAGATGCCAGCAGGGGCTCACGTGATCACAGCCCATCTTATCATCACAACTTTATAAGGGGGATATTATTATTCCCATTTCACCAGTAAAAAAAAAAAAAGAGAGAGAGAGAGAGAGAGAGAAAGAAAACTCAAGGCTTAATAAACAGGCTGGGAACTCAGTATTGTCTCTGCCAGCAGAGTTTGTGCCTGGCAATCACACAAGCAAGTGAGTAACCGGGCTCCATGTGATCGCAACCAGCACATCAGCAGTGGTGTCCCAAGCCATCAAAGCTCAACCAGCTGGTCCACAAGCTTGGAACACAGTAATCTCTGGCCCTCCTGAGCTTAGACTCAGTGGCCAGACAGCCCAGAGATCAGCACTTGGCAGGGTCTGATGGATTCACAACCAGCAGAGAATCAGTGGTGTCTCTGGGACATTAAATCCCAACCAGCAAGCCACAGGCTCTGAATGGAGCATCATAATATATAGCCCTGCTGAGTTTTGACCTAAAGAGCACAGTAGCCTGCAGTCAATTAGAGGCTCCTGTTGGCCCGCACTGACTAAGAACTATATATTTTTAAAGAAGTCCTAGGGGACGAATGCAAAAGTCTGATTGCATGGGACAGATTTGTTGAGGCAAATAAATACCCCCAGCATGAGCCTTATTATAAAGTAATAACAAATAGATACAGGACTCTCACACAAAGAGGAAGAGGATGCCAAGACAACAAAAAATACAAACCTGAGAATTCTGAAAACATGAGAATGAAGACCAATGAGGAAACAATAAACTCCCTCAACACAACAACAAGGGAGACCACCAATACTGAGTTGGAGAAAATGTCAGAAGAAGAATTTGAATTTTGATTTTTCAATATGGTCAAAGGTGTCAGAAATAAAATTAGAGAAAAAGTATAAGAAATTATAGACCATATGTATAGAGAAACTGAGTCTCTAAGTAAGAACTAGAAAGAAGCATTGAGCAAAATGAAGGAGACAATAATAAATTAAAGACCTCAAGAAAAATCACCTCTGGCAAACTAGACTACATGGAAAGTAGAGTCTCGTTTTTGGAAGGCAGCTTATTCTAAACTGACCACACAGTCAAAAGTACCAAGAAGCAATACAATAACAAAACTACAACATCCAAGAAATATGGAATAATATGAAATGGGCTAACTTACAGATAATAGGCATTGAAGGTCTAGAGACACAAACCAAGGAAATTATAAACTCTTCAAACAAATAATACCAGAGAATTTTCAAAACGTATTGGATATCCACTTACAGATGACATTGAGAACACCAACAAGACTAGATAAAAGGAGAACTTCTCCACACCACATAATAATCAAAATGCCTAGCATAGAGGCCAAGGAAATAATATTAAATGCATCAAGAATAAAATAAAAGGTGACATTCAGGGGCAAAATAATAAGAATCACTCCAAACTTCTCAACCCAAGTCATGAAAGATAGAAAGGACTGATATGATGTACTCAAAACCATGAAAGAAAACAAATTCCAAACAAGGCTGCTATATCCAGCAAAGATATCATTCAAAATTCATGGAGAAATAAAAACGTTCCAAGACAAGCAGAAACTAAAAGAATTCATGACTCCTAATCCAACAATAGAGAAAACACTTAAAAAAATAAAACACAAATAAGAAAAAAGGAATAAGTACCAGAAACAGAGGAAGAGTGAATTCCACCAAATGGGCAACTTAGCAAAGGCGAAATAATACTATATCAAACCAAAAATATAACTCAAAATGACAGGAGACAAAACTCATCTCTCAATAGTATCATTGAATGTTAAAGATCTAAATTCACCAATTAAAAAGCATAGACTGGCAAGGTAGATTAAAGAATATAATCCAACTATATGCTGCTTACAAGAAACTCATTTTGCAGGAAAAGGTATTCATAGGTTAAAAGTGAAAGGATGGAAAAAAGATATACCATGCAAATAGAGGCCAAAAACAAGCAGAGGTAGCAATGTTTATATCCTACAAAGCAGATTTTAAGCTAAAATTTATCAAAAGAGACAAAGTGGTTACTTCTTAGTAATAAAATGAACAGTCCAACAAGAAGATGTAATGATAGTAACTGTTTACACCCCAAATGTGGACATATTCAGTTTCATAAAACAACTGTTTGGGACATTAGGTCTCAAATAGATCCAAAAGAATAATTTGGGGAGACTTCAACACACCAGTCGCACTACTAAATCGATCTTCCAGGCCAAAGATGTGTAAAGATCCTCAGACAGAAAGAACACTATAAACTAAATGAATCTAAAAGACATATACAGAATATTCCAACCAACAACAGCTGAGTACATATTTTACTCAGTTGCTCATAGACACTTCCCCCAAATAGACCACATAATGGACCACAAAGCAAAGACCAGCAAATTCAAGAAATATAATTCCTTGCATCTTTTTAGATCATAATGAAACGAAAGCAGAAATCAACAGGAAGACCAAAAGAAATTACATAAATACAGGGAGACTAAATGACGCACATTTGAATGGATAAAAAAAATAAATAAAAGAAAAAAATTCCTAAAATTAGATGAAAATACAAACACCACATACCAAAACAATAAATAACCTCAAAAACAATAAAATACCTTGGGATAAATATAATGAAGGATGTCAAAGACCTCTACAATGAAAACTTTAGGACACTAAGAGAAGAAAAGGAAGATTTTAAAAAATGGAACGATCTCCCATGCTTTGGATAGGCATAATGAGTATTTCAAAATGGAAATTCTGCCAAAAGTGATCTACAGAGTCAATGCAATACCTATCAAAATACTAATGTCCTTCACAGACATAGAAAAATCAGTCCTCAATTTCATATGGAGAAACAAAAGACCCACATAAAATAGCCAAAGCAATTCTCAGCAATAAGAACCATGCACAAGGCATCACAATTCCTGACTTCAACTCATACCACAATGCTATAGTAATAAAAACAGCATGGAGTTGGCACAAAAGCAGACACATAGACCAATAGAACAGAATAGAAGATACAGAAATAAATCCATATACCTATAGCCAATTGATTTTTGACAAAGATACCAAACACATAAGTTGGAGAAAGAATAGACTTTTCAACAAATGGTGTTTGTAAAATTGGTCATCCATTTGTAGAAAAATAAAATTAAATTGCTACCTCTCACCCTGCATAAGAGTCAACTCAAGATGGATCAAAGACCTGGAAATTAAACTAGAGACTTTGGAGTTACTACAGAAAGTCATAGGACCAACACTTCAATAGATAGGTACAAGTAGAGAATTCCTCAATAAGACCCCCAAAACTCAGGAAATTTAAACAAGAATTAATAAATGGGATGGCATTAAACTAAAAAGTCTGTGCTCATTAAAGGAAACCATCAAAAATCTAAAGAGAGAGCCTACATGAAAAAATGTGCAAGCCGGGCGTGGTGGCGCATGCTTGTAATCCTAGCATTCGGGAGGCTGAGACCAGAGGATCCGGGTTTGCGGCCAGCCTCAGCTACCTAGTGAGGCACTCCGCAACTTAGTGAGACTCGGTTTCAAAAATAAAGAATAAAAAATAGGGCTGGGGGTATAGCTCGGAGGTAGAATGCCCCTGAGTTCAATCCCCAGTACTGAAAAAAAAGAAAAAAAGAAAAAATGTGCAATATCATTAGCAATCAAGGAGATGCAAATCAACACTACACTGGAATTCCATTTAACTCCAAATAGAATGGCAATCATCAAGGAGTCCAACAACAAATGTTGGTGAGGATGTGAAGAATAGGAACTCTTCTACACCGTTGGTGGGACTGAAAATTGGTGCAGCCACTATGGAGATCAGTTTGGGGATTCCTCAGAAAACTAACTGGGAATGGATCTACCACATTATCCAGCTATACTACTCTTGGGTACCTTTCCAAAGGGACTGAAATCAGAATGTTATAGTTATACAAGCAGATTCATATTTATAGCAGCACAATTCATGATAACCAAAATATTGAACCAACCTAGGTGTCCCTCTAAAGATGAATGGATCACAAAATTATGGGATATAATCACAATGGAATTCTACTCAGCAATAAAGAAGAACACAATTATGTCATTTGCAGAAAAATGGTTGGACCTGGAGAACATTATGTTAAGTGAGATTAGCCAGTCACAGGAAGGGAAGGGTTATATGTTTTCTCCCATATGTGGAAGCTAGGGAGTAATCAGGATGCCAGAGGGACTTCAGATAATGGAGGAGAAACCCCAGTGGATCAATGGAGGTGGTCTAGGGGAAAGTGGTGGTGGGGAGAGGGAGGATCAATCACTTCCATTGAAATTATGTGCGTGTGCAAGAATACCAATGTCAGTCTCAATATCCTGTTTGGAGAAGGGGGTGGGGGATAGTGGGGGAGGGAACCAGGGGAAAACCTGACAAGTGCTATGTGCATATATGTCACTGTCACTATAAACTACATTATGATGTGAGACTATAATGCACTCATGAAAGTATATAAATAAAATAAAATCGATGCTAACCTGGGTGCACTCGCACATGCCTGTAATTCCAACAACTCAGAAATTCAGAAGACCTAAGCAGGAGAATTGCAAGTTCGAGTCCAGCCTGGGAAACTAAGCAAGACCCTAACTCAAATATAAAAACAAAATTACTGGAGGTGTAATTCAATGGTAGAGCGCTTGTTAGTTCAACCCCCAGTGCTGCAAAATAAAATAAAATAAAACTTTCTTGAAAATCACTACCAAATAGGATATTAATACAAATAAGCTCATATATGGAATAGTTATTATAGGATACAACTTCTATTCGAAACATAGAGTGTATTTTGAATGTCCAGTTTTATCTGTATCTTGTCTACAGGAAGTGTTTATTAAATGTACGCCATGTGGGTCAGTGATAAGAGAGAACCCATGGAACTTCCTATGCATTTTTGTCTGCCCTCCACAATAATCCAAGAACACAGTGTGGATGGACCCTACTTGGCATAACTCCTGACAGAAGACACTAAATTATATATATATATATATATATATTCAAAATCTGCATTCTCCCAGCCCCCAAGGCATGGAGGCATGCTGCGCTTAAATAAATTGTCACTGCTGCTCTTTTATATTTCACCACTTTCTTGTTACCTGAACAGAATGCTAACTGCATTTTTTAAAAATCAATGCATTCCGAGGAAAATTAAGAATAAATATAGAGCAAGTCTCTCTCTTCCTGCTAGATTTGTCTAGGCTAATCTGCTCCCTGGTTGTGAGATGCTAAAATGATAGCTAAAACACTCTGCTAATTCCAAAGTTCCAGTGGAAGATGGATACATATAACACATTAGTGTTCTGGCTTATAGCTAATGGATAGTCCTAGTGTTTTTACAGACATGAACATAAATTAAGTACTATAATTTTATGAAACTAAGAAAAAATGCACACAAAATAGATCATGGTTTTATTCACTAGTGTTTGAGAATAAAGAAATCAGTAACTCTGAGTTGAAGAATTATGGTACAAGTCTCAGACTCTTCAAGGTATTAATTGAAAGTTTTCATATTGTGTTCATATTAAGGGACTGTCATAATTATCTGTATGTGATGCCAGATTAATGTCTGAATAAAATATAAAACTGATTAGAAAAGGCTGAGACTGTAATTAAACTGAACTAATCCAAAATAAACATAACAGTTTAATGTCATTAGTATTCTAGCTTATTAAATGCTGTGGTACCTAGCATAAAAGGATTACAAATTTCAAAGAAACTACACTAATCACATAGCTGAAAGTGAAGTCTAAAAGATTCTACAGTCTTTTTGAACAAATGTGAGAATTTTCTTTTCTATTGTTCTAACTTTCCAAATCTTAAAATTTACCTTCCTTGGGGGTGGGACATAAATTGATTCAAAATTCTTCTCTGAAAGTTTTTTAATTTGATGGTTATTTAAAATGAAACTTAAGAACACACCAACGACACTTGCATGGAAGTGTCAGGAATCCTCTGAAATCTTCTATTTTCCCACAACTGTCCCTTTCTCTACTGGCCAGGCCTTCAACAAAAACCCAGTGGTAACCATAATTCTACAGATTCTCCCTCATGGTTCTTATTGCGAGAGTTACTTTGGTTATTCAGGGTCCTTTGTTTCTCCATATGAAATTGAGGATTGGTTTTCCTACCTCTAAGAAAAATGACATTGGTATTTTGATAGGGATTGCATTGATTCTGTAGGTCACTTTTGGTAGAATGGCCATTTAGATGATGTTTATTCTGCCTATCCAAGAGTATGGGAAATCTTTCATCTTCTAAGATCTTCAATTTCTCTCTTTAGTGTTTCATAATTTTCAATGTAGAGGTCTTTTACCTCCTTGGTTAAATTTATTCCAAGGTATTTTACTGTTTTGAGGTTATTGTGAATGCAATTGTTTTCTGGATTTATTTTTCAGGGTATTTAGGTGGAAATATAGAAAAGCTGATTTTTTTAGGTTGATTATGTATCCTGCTACTTTGCTGAATTTGTTAATCAGTTCTTGAAGTCTTTTGGGTCTTGAGAAATTGGGATTGTGTCATCTGCAAATAGAGATAGTTTCAGTTTTTCTTATCCTATTGGTATTCCTTTGATTTCCTTCTCTTATGCAGGAAGCATCACAAAACTGACTTCAAATTATACTACAGACATATAGTAATAAAAACAGCATAGTATTGCCACAAAAAACACACATAGACCAGTAGAACAGAATAGAAGACACAGAAACAAATCTACACACTTATAGCCAATTGATTTTCAATGAAGTTGCCAAAAATGGAGAAAAGACAACCTTTTCAGCAAATGGTCTTGGGAGAACTGGTTATCCATTTGTAGGAAAATGGAATTGAATCCCAACCTCTCACCCTGCACAGGAGTCAACTCAAGATGGATCAGAGACCTGGACATTAGACCAGAGACTTTGAAACTACTATAGAAGGACTTAGATCTAACCTTCCAACATATAGGCACAAGTAGAAACATCTTCAACAGGATTTCCAAAGCTCAGGAAATTAAAACAAAAATTAATAAATGTGATAGCACTGAATAAAAAGTTTCTGCTCACCAAAGGAAACCATAAAGAGTCTAAAGAGAGAGCCTATAAAATCGGTGATCTAGGATATACAAATTACTTAAAAGGCAACACTAAAAAAATTAATAAGTCAACCAAGAAATGGGAAATTAAACTAAATAGACACTTTACAAAAGAAGAAATACAAATGGCCTATAAATACATGAAAAAGTGTTCAACATCAACAACCAGAGAGATGCAAATCAAAACTTCACTGAGATTCCATCTAACCCTAATCAGAATGGCAATCATCAAGGAGTCAAACAACAATAAATACTAGTGAGAATGTGGGGAAATAGGAACTCCTCTACACTGTTGGTGAGACTACAAATTACTGCAGCCACTATGGAGATCAGTGTGGAGATCCCTCAGAAAACTCAAAATGGATCCACCATATGATCCAACAATACCACTCCTGGAGATCTTTCCAAATGGACCGCAATCAGAATATTATAGTGATACATATATATATCCATGTTTATAACAGCACAGTTCATGATAGCCAAATTATGGAACCAATCTAGGTATCTATCAACAGATGCATGGATCACAAAATTATAGGATATCCACACAATGGAATTCTACTCAGCAATAAAGAAGAACAAAATGGTGTCATTTTCAGGAAAATGGATAAAGCTGGAGAACTTTATGTTAAGAGAAATTAATCAGTCCCAGAAAATGAAGGGTCATATGTTTTCTCTCATATGTGGAAGCTAGGGAGTAATTGGGATATGAGAACTTTGAATAATGGAAGAGAAACTCCAGTGCAGCAAGGGAGATGGTCTTGGAGAGAGAGTGAGAAGAGCAGGAGAATCAGTGATGGAAACACTTCCACTGATATTCATTATGTCCATGTGTGAGAATATCAATGTCAATCTCAATATCTTGTATAGGGGAGTGGGAAGGGAGCCGGAGGGAGGAAAACTCACCAATTGCCCTGTGCATATCTGTCACTATCCCTATTACCTACATCATGCTATAAAACTATAATCCACCAATAAAAGAATTAAAAGGAACATATAAGAATACATATATAAATAAAATATAGAATACAGATTAAAAAATAAAAATTGTCCCTTGGCTATGCCATAGGTAATCTTCTGCCATAAGAAAGGAATTTTATACCAGCAAAGGAAGTAGACAAATGTAGGATATATACAGTATTTAGGCAAAAGGATTTGCTTATCGAGGATCTCTCTTTTTCATCTAGAGACCCTCCTATGCCCCATCTTCTCCCTAGCATCCACATATTAGGGAGAACATATGCTTCTTAACTCTTTGTGACTGACTAATCTCACTCAACATAATGTTTTCCAGTTGCATCCATTTCCCTGCAAAGAACATGATTTTATTCTTCTTTATGGCTGAGTAAAATT
>PVLC010007512.1:41661-63137 GCA_004027655.1 Graphiurus murinus | reverse complement strand
ACGCCCTAAAGCACATGATGTAATTACACAATCATATCAAGGTCACTCACCGAAGTGAACCTGAGGGGGAGGGAAGGGGAGGTGATTGGGGTGGGAATTGGGGAAAGGGTCAAATGAGAACTGTGTGCAAATATGTTGTCAACAACTCGTACTTAACAAAGATGTATGCTATATTGCACGAATTACTACAATAAAAAAATTAAAAAAAAAAAGAAAAAAAATTTTTTTGCTATACAGGAAATTAAATTCATGTCCTAATGAACTATATCTCCAGTTCTGATCTTTTAATTTTTTGTTGAAATATTATCTCATTGAAATAACTTAGGTAGGTCTTGAAAATTATGAATCAGCAATGTATTAGATGGTCTGGTATCTTTTTGCACAAGTGTTTAACAACAAAAATAAAAATCAGTATCACTAGGGCTAAGAATGTGACTTCGTGGTAGAACGCTTACCTAGCATGTGTGAGATTCTGGATTAAATCCTCAGGACTATAAAAGAAATCAGTATCATTATTTTGGAAGGACCCAAGGGATTTCTCAACCCTTTCATATCTTACAGGTGCGAAAGAGCAACTCACTTTTTATATAATAATTTCAAGTACACTGAATTAGTGCCACTATAAAAATGACTAGCCCTTCACATAATTGATTTTTGTAATTGGAAAGCAATATAAGCCAGAAGAAATATAGGTCAGTAACAAAATGTGCTTGTTATAAAACTAAGAAAATTTTTAGATCATAAAACAGCTTAACTGATGATTCTATAGATCTCGTCTCTCAAAATGCTGAGTAGGCTGTAGCTCAAACTTGTTTGCCAATTTTAAATTTGTCGGCCTCGCCTGTCAACATTTGGTCCTTGAGGCAACTACTCAGCATTTTCTCTTGGACAATAACTAGGAATTCCACATACACTCAAACTTACTAGAATTGAACTAGTGCTCTTTTCATTTTTTTTTTTATTTTCTGGTGAAAATTTGTAAAATTTTAATCTAAAAACTTTCTTTTTTCAAAGCAACACAATAGGCCTTTACTTTTCTGATCTTGTGATAATTGTCATGAGTTTCCCAGTACAGATAATATTTGATGTTAGACTCGGAAAATCTAGACTTTCTTCTATGCAAATTTCCTTCTATAAGTTTGAGAATCTTCAGATACTAAGCTCTGAAAAAGCCTCAAGGGAGAATCAATATTTGCTCTAAATTGTTTGAAGGATCACCATGTGGAAAATAGTTTTAAATTAGATAATTTTAATGTCTGGAATAAGTAATTGAATAAATATTTATTGAGTAACTACTGCATGTTAGGAACAATATTTAGAGGTTATATAGAGAAACATTTTAATTGCTTATAGTGAAGAATTTATGAAATTTGAGTCACTGGATTCAAGTGAAGTTCTTTGAAAAGGAATGACTGCATAACCATTTATCATAATTCATACAGAGCTCTTAGCATAGTTCCTGATTTATAGTAAATTCAGACTAGAATCCTCAAGATCTAAATCAGGCCCTCTGGCTAACAATTTGGATACTTATTTGGTATAGAAATTAGATTTAATGGTATCTCTTAAAAATGAGCTTTTAACTAAACCTTGTCTTTACCATGATTTTAAGAAGGAACAAACTAGTATACAATGACTAACCTGCAGTGTTTTCACATTCAAACCAAATAGTTTTCATCAAACTTTTCAGAAATCCACAATTATATAGCTTCTATTGTTTCCTTTAAACAATTTGTCACTGTAAAGTGAAGACAATTAACCTACGGTCTGAGCTATGGGACATTCCAACAATACACGTCAACAACAAGGAAATATTCAGGGGCAGAGTAAATTCCTCAAAATACCTGATGCCAAGTTATAGGGTAGTAGCAGTAATGAGCCAGGGAGAGCGAAGGAGGCTCCACATGCGGCAGTGGCATGTGACACGGAGCAGCGGCCGCCATTGAGCCAGTTGCCCAGATCCAGGTCTACTAGCACTGAGACATCTAATGACTTCCTACATAGCCAGAGACCAGATATGGAGTAATCGGCCCCAAAACTCCACACTCTAATCAGGCAGCATATCCCCGCATGACTGACAGTGACCGGAACACCTGAGATGACCAGCTTACGCCTGCAGCAGGGACACCCCAGTTCATTCTCTCCCTCCAGTGCACAGTTGTAAGCTAACTGCGCTCCCACAGGGTCTCCTGTGGCAAATGACAACTCGGTCGCCTGCCCTTCTAGCAGTTGGATAGGAGCAGAAGTGCAAGAAGGACCCAGAGCACACAAGGCATAGACACCTTATAGGCCCCCTTCAAAATGCCCTGCATTTAGACTGCAGACCTGCCACTAGCAAAGGCAGAGAGACATAGACAGGACCTGTAGAAAGCACAGAGCCTTGGGCTTACACTGGGTCTAGATCCAGTGGCAACCGTTGTCTACATAAACAAAGAGAGTGGCCCAGGGAATCAAATTACATAGACAAAGAGCCAACCTAAGAATAATAGGCATAGAAGAGGGATTAGAAGTTGAAACTAATGGAATAAACAATCTTTTCAAAAGAGTAATATCAGAGAATTTTCCAAACATAGAAAGAGAAGTTGACACACAAGCTACAGGAAACATATAGAACCCCCTCTAGACAAGACCAAAGACGAGGTTCACCATGCCACATAATAATCAAATTGACTAATGTAGAGACCAAGGAGAGAATCTTAAAGGCAACAAAAGTAAAAGGCCAAGTGACATTTAGAGGCAAACTAATTAGAATCACTCCAGACCTCCCAAACCAAGTCGTGAAAGCCAGGAGGGGCTGGAGCAACATATTACAAACTCTGCAAGAAAATGACTTGCAGCCAAGATTCTTCTACTAAGCAAAACTATATCTCAAAATTGACAGGGAAATGGTGGCACATGCTTGTAATCCCAGCATTTGGGAGGCTAAGACCGGAGGATCCGCGTTTGTGGCCAGCCTCGACTACCTAGTGAGGCCCTCTGCAACTTAGTGAGACCCTCTTTTAAAATAAAGAATAAAAAATAGGACTGAGGGTATAGCTCAGAGGGAGAATGCCCCTGAGTTCAATTCCCAGTACCACAAAAAAAAAAAAAAAAATTGACAGGGAAATAAAAACCTTCCATGACAAACGGAAACTTAAAGAATTTATGTCTTCCAAGCAAGCACTAGAGAAAATACTCAGAGATTAACTACAAAGAGAAAAACTAACAAGTAAATGTCAGAAACAGAGATACAATAATTTCCAGGAAGCAAACAACTAAGCGAAGAACACTACCTCAAACAGAAGTTAAAACTTAAAACTCAAAATGTTAGGAATTAAAAATCATCTCTCAATAATCACACTGAATATAAATGGTCTCAACTCCCCAATAAAAAGGCACAAGGTGGCAAAATGCTATATGCTGCTTGCAAGAAACACATCTCACAAGCAAAGATTCCCACAAATTAAAGGTGAAGGCTGGAGTAAGGCAATCCATGCCAATGGAACTTGAAGACAAGCAGGAGTAGCAACTATGATATCAGATAAATTAGACTTCAAGCTTAACCTTATCAGAAGAGACAAAGCAGGTCATTTTTTACTAGTAAAAGGAACAATTCAGCAAGAGGAAATAACAACTGTCAACATTTATGCCCCAAATATGGGTATAGCCACTTTCATAAAACAAACTCTTCATGATAGAAAGTCACACATAGATCCCAATACAATAATACTGGGAGACTTCAATACTCCTCTCACATCACTAGACTGATCTTCTAGACAAAATGTTAGTAAAAACGCGTCAGGACTAAAGAATACCATAAACCAAATGGACTTATTAGACACATACAGAATATTTCACCCAACTACAGCTGAATTCACATTTTTCTCAGCTGCACATGGAACCTTCTCCAAAATAGACCACATTCTGGGCCACAAAGAGCACTGGCAAATTCAAAAAGTATAACATAATTCCCTGTGTCTTTTTAGGCCACAATGGAATGAAACTAAAAATCAAATCTAAGAAGGCCCAGAGTAACCATATAAACACATAGAGATTGAACACCACACTGCAGAATGAGGAATGGGTCATAAAAGAAGTAAGGGGAGAAATTTAAAAATTCCTAGAAACCAATGAAAACAGAGACACAACATATCAAAACATCTGGAACACCTTGAAGGCAGTACTAAGAGGAAAATTTTTAGCACTAAATGCCCACATAAGAAGAACAGAAAATCACCAAATAAATAACCTAATGACACAGCTCAAAGCCCTTGAAAAACAAGAACAGTCTAACCCTTAGAAGACAGGAAATTTTTAAAATCATAGCAGAAACTAATGAAGTAGAGAATAAAAAAAATACAGAAAATCAACAAAAACAAAAGCCAGTTTCTTGAAAAAATAAACAAGATAGATAAACCATTAGCCAACCTAACCAAAAGAAAGAAAGAATCAACCGAAATTACCAAAATAAGAGATGAAAATGGTGATATTACCACTGACAGTGTGGAAATCCAGAGGATCATCAGAAACTACTTTGAAAAACCATACTCCAACATAATGGAAAGTCTAGAAGAAATTGACAAATTTCTAGGTACATATAACCTTCCTAAATTGAGTCAAGAAGATATAGAAAACTTAAACCAACCAATAGCAACCAAAGAGACACAAACAGCAATAAAGAGTTTACCATCAATCCCAGTACTTGGGAGGCTGAGACAGGAGGATCCGGGTTTGCGGCCAGCCTCAGCTACCTAGTGAGGCACTCTGCAACTTAGTGAGACCCTGTTTCAAATAAAGAATAAAAATAGAGCTGGAGGGTGTAGCTTGGAGGTAGAATGCCCCTGGGTTCAATCTCCAGTGCTGAAAAAACAAAACAAAAAAAAACAAAAAAACTTTATAAAAGAGCTAATCCCCAGTACTCCTCAAACTATTCCATGAAATAGAAAGAAAGGGGACTCCCCCAAACACATTCTATGAAGCCAACATCACATTAATACCAAAGCCAAATAAAAACAGCTCAAGAAAAGAAAACAATAGGCCAATATCGCTGATGAACTTAGATGTGAAACTGCTAAACAAAATACTAGCAATGCACATTCAAAACCACATCAAGAAAATTATACACCATGACCAAGTTGGGTTCATCCCAGGGATGCAAGGCTGGTTCAACATACAGAAAACAATCCATGTAATTTACCACATAAACAGAACCAAAGACAAAAATCACATGATCATTTCAATAGACACTGAAAAAGCATTTGATAAAATCCAACACCCATTCATGCTAAAAGCACTGCAGAGAATCGGAATAGAAGGAACATACCTCAACATCATAAAGGCAATATACAATAGCCCACAGCCAACATCGTATTAAATGGGGAAAAACTTTAAGAGTTCCCACTAGAAACAGGAACAAGACAAGGATCTATTATTACCACTTCTGTTCAATATAGTACTTGAGACTCTAGCCAGAACAATAAGGCAAGAGAGAGAAATCCAAGGTGTAAAAATGGGGAAAGAAGAACTAAAACTATCCCCTTTTGCACATGACATGATACTATACATAGAAGACCCAACAAAGTCAACCAAAATACTTATAGAACTGATCAACAAATTCAGCAAAGTGTTTGGATACAAAATAAATCTTAAAAAATCAGAAGCTTTCCTGTATGCCAACCATAAATCCACTGAAAAAGAAATCTAAAAAATAATTCCACTCACAATAGCACCCTGAAAAATAAAATACTTAGGAATAAACCTAACCAAGGAGGTTAAAGACATCTAGAAGGAAAACTATAAAAAATTGAAAAAAGAAATAGATGAACATCTTAGAAGTTGGAAAGATCTTCCATGCTCTTGGATAGGCAGAATAAATATCATCAAAATGGCCATACTCACAAACGTGATCTACAGATTCAGTGCAATACCCATCAAATTACCAAGGTCACTCCTCACAGACATAGAAAAATTAGTCCTTAAATTCATTTGGAGCAACAAAAAGCCCAGAATAGCCAAAGTAGTTCTTAGAAACAAGAACCATGCAGGAGGCATCACAATACTTGACTTTCAACTATACTGGTTAACCATATGCAGAAAAATGGAAATAAAATCCACTTTCTCACTCTGCACAAGAGTTAATTAAAGATGGTTCAAATACCTGGAAGTCAGGCTAGAGACCTTGCAGCTACCTGAAGAGGGAATAGGGCCAACACTTCAACACATCGACACAGGTAAAATCTTTCTCAACAAGACCTCAAACATACAAGCAACTCAAAGGAAGATCATCAATACATCAGATTTCATTAAACTGAAGAGCTTCTGTGCAGCATAGGAAACTATTAAGAACTTCAATAGAGAGCCCACAGAGTGGGAGGAAATTTTTGCCAGCTACTCTTCTGATAGAGGACTAATATCTAGACAATACAAAGAACTCAAGAAACTCACAGCTAAGAAAACAAATAACCCAATATAAAATGGGCAAAGGATCTAAATAGAAACTTCACAAAAAAATGGCTAATAAATGTATGAGAAAATGTTCAGCATCAGCAGCAATGAGAGAGATGCAAATCAAAAATACCTTGAGATTTCACATGACCACAATTAGAATGGCAATCATCAAAAACACGAACAACAACAAATGATGGAGAGGGTGTAAAGAAGTGGAAACTCTAATACATTGTTGGTGGGATTGCAAATTAGTGCAATCACTTTGGAAAACAGTATGGAGGATCCTCAGATGAATGGGAATGATCCTACCATATGATCCAGCAATACCTCTTCTGGGTATCTACCCAACAAAATGGAAACCAAATTATCAGACCAATGCATGTGTATCTATGTTTATAGCTGCACAATTTACAATTGCCAAACTATAGAACCAGCCAAGATGTCCATCAACAGATGAGTGGATTACAAAACTATGGGATGTGTAAATAATGGAATTTTACTCAGTCATGATGAAGAACAAACTCATGTCATTTTCAGAAAAATGGATGGATCTGGAAAACATTATGCTATGTGAGATTAGTCAGTCACAAAAAGTAAAAAATTGGATGCTCTTCCTAATATGCAGAAGCTAGGGAGAAAGAGGGACACAAGAGGGACTCTAGATGAAGAAGGAGAAACCTTAGATGAGCAAAGAAGTTGACTTAACTGAAGATGATGGGGAGGGGGGAGGGAACACCCTAATGCACATGATGAACTTTCACAAACATATCAAAGTCAATCACTAAACTGAACTTGAGAAGGAGGGAGGGGGAGAGAGTGGGGTGGGAATTGGGGAAGAGTTAAATGAGAGATGTGTGCATGTATACCTTTACCAGCTTGTACCTAATAAAGATGTATGATTACAATACACCAATAAAAAAGAAAAGAGAAAAAAAAAGAAGAAATTAATCCAACCACAAAAAAACCCCACAGTTGTGAGTTATCTAATGATACGTACATTGTAAATGTTTAATTCACATTGACTTCAATTTCTCTACTTAGAATGCTTAATATTAGTCATTTTGAAGATAATGGTAATAGCAAAATAACCCTCAGAGAGATTGAAATATAATTTCAGGAATGAAGTCTTGAATGCTACTCAAATATTTTGCTTTTACTTTAAACATATTTTTACAACACAATAACCGATATAGGAGTGTTACTTACAGAAATCAATATTGACCTCTAATAACATATCCAGAAATAAGTTATTATTGTATTTCTATGAATTAAAATGGAAACTGCTTTTAAACAAAGTAATGCAATTCAGGCTTCACTTGAATGAAAAACAGATGTATGATCTGAAATTTAGGAACTTGTGAGCAGAAAGAATAAGCCTTTTTAAATTTTGTTTTGTCACAGTTAATTTTACTAATTAAAATGAGAACTTCCATCATTAAAATTACCTGCAGCTGTACGATTCTTGTTCTCACGTTGGTGTGCAATGAATATACCCCAACAGAGGGCACCAACAAATGTTTGTGATTGACACACCTACGTGGTGTTGTCACTTTGGAAAGATTGTAGACAGCATAACTATTAAAGTTATTGTGCTCATGTGAAAGAATAATAGCATGTTTGAATACAGTGTATTAACCCTGTTGTAAAGCATTGATTATAATTGTAGTGAAAGAAATGAAAGAACAAAGACTAAGTGTTTTTAATTCTTAAAAAAAAAGTAATGGCTAATTCAATAGCAGTTGATTTGAATGATACTAAATTATCTGACATAGTATATCCAAATTCCCATACATACAACAGTAGAGAACTGGGTTAGTGCTTCTCAAAAAGGAGACTGAGAGTATAGACTTCTATATGAGGTATTTATTGCAATAATAAATTTGTTATTGAATAATCAAAAAATTCATGTACATACAAAGAAAAAAATCTACTCCTACAGGAATAAGCAATAATTCAAATGGACACATTTACATAGATGAATATACAATAAATAAGCCTTTTAAAAATTGAAACAGTTGAGTTAAAGAAAAAAATTAAATCTTAGAATTCAGATAATGGTGCTCAGTATAAATTGTACTTACAGTCTCTTCAGAAAAGCTAGGGTTAGGCTTCTCTGGGTGCTTGATATTTTGGTTAATGGTGCATTTGCCTTTATATACAAAAGCTTCAACAATAGCCAGAATTATTCACCTTTGATTAAATTACCATAAACTTTCAGTATCTAGACATCATCTAGTATTAAAAGGACAAACTTAAAAGATCAAATATTATATTTATGTTCACATAACATTGAGTTCTCAGTTTTATTAACAAATCCAAATATTGGCCAAAGGAACTTTGGCAACTAAAAATGATTTAGGAAACATTAAGAATGATTGATGATAGCTTAAATATATAAAAATTATTGAGCCAAAAGTATAACGCAAATCATTATATAATTTGGTTCAGATAAAGAGAATTAAGATGGTAAATTTCTCCACCTTTTGTTCTTTAAAATGCAGTACAATAGCCATTCTGACCAGATGGTTAGATATGTGAATGTGGCCAGAAAAGATTAATGTTTTATTATGATCTTTGGCCAGTGTTTCCTACCTTTCAGTTAATGGTCTAGCTAATACACAGAACCCAGCCCCTGACCTTTAAGAACATAGGAGTTGTGCCCTTTTTAAATATAAAATATTTTGGTTGGAGCTTCATTGATGTGAATATGCTTATAAATGTACAATTAAAAGTTTGTATTTATAAATGCCATTAATTATTTACAAGCACCATTAGCATCTATCTGTAGCTCGTGGTGAAAGAAAAATAGAATCGTATTTTGACTTGTTAAATCATTTGTAATTTATTTTAATAAATCTGTATTTGCTTGTTAGTACTTAAATGCATAGCAGAAATAGTGAAGAACTAATTATATTTGAAAACAACAAATGGCAAGCTATCATCTAATACTTTTCCATCGAGTACCATAATACAATTATCTAGAGTTACATTGCTTGAATAAACTAGGGAAAATCAGGATATATCAAACACCATGTGTTTTTACATATATTTTTATATACTAGTAGCCCATCTTCACTGAATTTTGGTTGGTTGTCATTGCTAACTGCTAAGTTTGAAAGAAGATGGTGAGACATTTTCATAAGGTTCAAGATGGAACAGAAGAGTTTTGCTGCCTTACTGAAATTTGAATCAACTTCTCTAGTGGGTAGGAAGAAAATCAATCATGTTGTTCCACATCGTTGTTTGCCTAACTTATGTATTCTTTTGGTATTTCATTGTAATTGAAGAAGATTTGGAGTAAGAATCTTTGGAAAATGAAAATCCTAGTAGCCTTTGAAAGAGATCTATGAGATTTACTAAGAGATAATGCCATCAAACCTGCACTTGCTTCTTTATAAATACCTCAAGTTCTGATTCACTAGGGTAATTCAGGTAGTCACATAAACTGCTTGGGGGATTGAGTTTCTAGCCTGCAGCATAAGTTAAGGTCCATCAGGAAACGTGGTGCTTTCTCTGCTCCAGTCTCATTTCTCTCTGTCCATCATCTATAGGTATCAACTGGGCCATTACGGACTTTGAGAAAAACCACACTAACACTCTTCTTCATCCGGGAGTCTTTTCCTACATTCTTAAGGAACTCTATAGTTACCTCTTTTCTAGGAATTTTTTTTTTTAATTTTTTTTTTTTTTTTTTTTTTTTGCGGTACTGGGGATTGAACTCAGGGGCATTCTACCTCCAAGCTATACACCCAGCCCTATTTTTTATTCTTTATTTTAAAACAGGGTCTCACTAAGTTGCGGAATGCCTCACTAGGTAGCTGAGGCTGGCCGCGAACCCAGATCCTCCAGTCTCAGCCTCCCAAATGCTAGGATTACAAGCTTATGCCACCATGCCCGGCTTCTAGGATTTTTTTTTTTTTTTGATAAGTCATTTTATCCCTTCACTTGAACACATCCTTGTGAGTATGCATGCACACACACACACACACACACACACACACACACACGAGCAAAGACTGTAATTTACTCACTCACTATTACATTTTCAGTGCCTAGAACTTGTCTTGGACAAAGTATATGATCAAAAAACATTCAGTAGGCGGCCAGCCTCAACTACTTAGTAAGTCTCTCCACAACTTAGTAAGACCCTACATATTTTAACATCCACATATAAGAGAGAACAGGAAGAATTTGTCTTGGAAAACCGTTTATAAGATGAAAGAAAAATATATATAATTTAAGACCTGTATAGGTTTTTCCTTGGAAGAGACCTCAACCCCCAAATATTTTAGATAGTCACTGACAAATAGCATTGATGCATTTAATGTTTGAGGCTTCAGTGAAATGAAAACATGAATCTAGTATGGAAACCCTCTTTGAATCAGGCTGCTGTGGTGAGAGGCCAATGACAGAAGGAATGACTATACTTGCTGAGATGTATGTTCTCTGATTCCAGTCAAATCATTTGGCATTAGTTTATGTAATATAAATTATAGTAATAACACTATCTGTCCAACTCTCTAAGAGACATAAGGACATAAACAAGCTTATTTTCTTTTGCTGCTTGGTACTTTGTAATCAAGATTCAAGATTCACTTCAAATGTCAGCTCCCTGGTAAGAATGTCTCTGAATTGCCTGGCAGAGTTAGTACATTCCACCCCTGGTTCTCCTAGGTCTATATCTATACCACTGTACTAGCACTTCCTGTGTATGTATGTATGTATGTATATATGTATGTATTTTTGGTACCAGTATTGAACCCAGGGGTATTCTACCTCTAAGTTATACACCAACTCTATTTTATTTTTTATTAATTTTGAAACAGGGTCTCATTAGTTGCAGAGGGCCTCACTAAGTTGCTGAAGCTGGCTTCCAACCTTCAATCCTCCTGTCTCAGCCTCCCAAGTAATGGGATTACAAGCATGCATCACCACACCTGGCCCTGTGTTTTAAATATAAACTATATGATCGACCTAGATTGTATATGATGGATGAAAGAATGGACACATGAGTGAACAGACAAATACAGATCAAAGGAGACAACACACTAGCAAATACATTGGAAAATTTAAAGAGTTGGAGAAATAAGAGAGCATCTAAATAGTATTGTGTTGACCTTACTGAAAAAACACAGCAAAAGCCAGGAGAGCGCCCAGCCTGTCCACAAGGAGATTGAGCCCATTGCAGAATGTGAAAATTTCTTCCTCCCTCCCCCCAATTTTTTGTTTTTCTTCTTTTTTTTAATGAGGAAAAGAGGTATATATTCAAAAGCATGGGCTTTGGAGCCAAACGAGTTAAGCTCAAATTTTTGCTCTGCCACCTACTTCCTGTACAAATTTACATCAATTTCAGCCTCTCATCGCCATCATTTGTAAAATCAGGATAAGAGCACCTACTTTTCAGATGATTGTCCTTACAAATTAAATGAGTAATTTTGACAATGTACTTGGCATCAGGCATGGTATAGATACTTGATAAGTGCAACTGTGTGTGTGTGTGTGTGTGTGTGTGTGTGTGTGTGTGTGTGTGTGTTACTAGGGATTAAACTAATGGCATTCTACTTCTGAGCTAAACCCCCAGTGCTATTTTATTTTTATCTTGAAACAGGGTCTTGCTAGGTTGATGAGAGTCTCAGTACTTGCTAAGGCTGTCCTTGAACTTGTAATCCTCCTGTCTCAGTCTCCCAAGTACTGGGATTACAGGTGTGCGCCACCATGTCCGACTCTATTTTTTTTTTCATTTTTATGATGGATAAAAAGGTTAATTTCTCAAGGTCTCATTCATCAATTGATCAAATATGTACTGAGGACCTGTTACATGCTTGACACTGTCTCAGGAACTAGAAGTAGTCTTTTGAAAGAAAAAAAAATATTGCTGCCCTATAGAGGCTTACAATTTAGGGTACAGAGAAGAAATGGAGGAAAGTCTTAACAGATTATGAAAAGTGCTGGGAAGAAAGAGAGATATAAAGGTGAATGAGCAGAGAGCATCACTTAGGGCGAGGAAGTTAGGAACCATTCTCATAGGGGGTGACTGGAAACTAAGTGACCAGAAGGAACCAGCTTACAAAGAGTCTGGGGAAAAGCATTCCAGGCAGAGGTAAGAGATGGGTCAAAATTCATAAAGTGGAAACAACTATTCATGTCTAGTGAACAGGAAAGAGACCAGTGTGGACAGCACTGAGGACAGCAAGCAAGAGTGGGAGTGGTATAAGATGTCAGAAAAGTAGACAGGACTAGATCATAGCTCATGCAGTCCATGACAAGAAACTTTTATTTAATTTTAAAGAAATACAATGCATTGAAGGGTTTGAGGCAGGAGAGTGGCATGGAATATGTTTTTAAAAATTACCCTGGAAGCTATGTAAAAAGTGGAGAAAGAAAGGGGGAAAATGAGAAGAGGAATACCCATTAGGAACATTTGCAATGCGCCACTTGAAAGATGGAAAAGCCTTTTAGAATAGTAATTGAGAAGATAAGAACTAACTTAAGATATGTTCTGGATGTTAGTCTGATAGAATTTGTCAGCATATAAGATTCAGGAGAGGTCCAGAGGAGAGAAAAAATATGAAACAGGGATGATTTGCAGGTTTTTGCACTGGATGACTGGATGGATAGTGGTATCAATTACATATAAAAGTCTAAGAAAGGAATAAATGGGGATTGGAGGTAAGAAGTTAAGAAATTGATTTTGACCCAGGCACAGTGGTGGACACCTGTAATCCCAGTACCTTGGAGGCTGACACAGTTTGAGGCCAGCCTCAGCAACTTAGTGAGACTCTGATTTAAAAAAAAAATAAGAAAGAGTCAGGGATGTAGCTTAGAGATAGAATGCACCTAGGCTCAATCCCCAGTACCAAAAAAAAAAAAATCATTTTGGATATGTTAGATAGGAAGATAGATGTCAAGTAGGTAGTTTTTCATATTAGTATGGAATTCAAGGGAAAAAAAAACACCTATTTTTGGTTGGATTTTGTTTTTTGAAGGGCATGATAGTTTATTTTAAAAAAACTGTACCACACTGATCAGGATGACCAGTATACACATGATAATGGCTTTTCTCTTGGGTATTCACATTGCAGTATTTTTGTATACTGAAACGTTTCAATAGGACCAAGAACATTAGAGAATAAAGATCTCATATGAAAATGGACACTAATAACTCAGGTGTTCTAACCCATGGAATTAATTTAAATTCCCTACCAATCAGTGGCATTATGTTACCTAGTTTTAAAGAACAAAAATTCTCTTAGAAGTAGGCAGTATGAACTTATGCTTCTTTGTACTTCAACTTTAGTTTTTAAAATTTAAACTATATTCACCCTGGCTAAAACACAATCATACAAGATACTTCAGATAACTTCGATTGCTACCATTGCACAAGTTTTGTGATTTTACTGAAAAAAAAAATCAAACCACCATCAAATAAAGAGGCAAATAAATATGACTTTCAAATTATTTGAAAAGCATGGTGCTTATCTGTCCAATACAGAGTCAAACTTAAGTTAAATGCTAAATTATATAATGTGATTCTTGAGTTTATAGATTTAAAAACAGTCACTGAAAGGTTAAAATAACTACTGTTCTTATGAAATCAAATTTATGCTGCCTCAGAAATTCCTGGGTACTAAAATGGTAACACAGAAGTAAAGATGTCAGTTTGAAATAGTGGTGAGTCACAATAATTAAGAAAAGGGTCAATCTGCAGAAAGTCATAAGGAGAAATATTTATTGGAATGATTACTCAATAGCACATTTACCCTCTAAAAAGTAATCCCATATGGGTTGGATTTTCAAGATCAGATTATCATAATTTTGATCTTTGGTTAAAATTTTGTTCCTTAAAGTACATAGAACCAGACTTAACATCATGTGGCTGATGCAGATAGGAGAAATGGTCACCAATATATTGTTCTCTAAAAAGTAACTTTCTCTTGTTGATTGGAAAATACAATTCTATAAACAAACTCATATATTTATGGAAAGCATAAATGTAGGTGTAATTAGTAGACAGCATCTAAACCTTACAATTGGATGAGATCACTAAGGGAAGTAGCACCTAGTTTGGGCTATATATAAGAATCATTTGAAGAATTAAATACAGGTGGCTGGATCCCATTCATTTTGAGGCATTTTGTTGTTGCTGCCGCTGTAATTGTGACAAGTTAGAAAAGGCACAAGAAGTATATGATTCACAATTCTTTAAAATTTTTAAGAATTATGTGTTGGATGCAGACAATCTAGGAATTTTCATCCACTGTGACATATAAATGGGATGCAATAGAATAAGAAAGAGTTTTTTCCTGGAACACCTGTCCTCTCTCAGACTTATCAAATTCTTTCACCCCATTTAGTGGGGCTTCCTCCAACATTCATTGCCAATCTTTATAATTTTTAATTTTGATCTTTCTAGTCCAAAAGGGCTTTCAACTTAGTAAGTGAAGATTTAGCATATAAATATCAGTTCAACTGTAGATGAAGAAGGAGAAACCTTAGATGAGCAAAGAAGATGACTTAACTGAAGGGGATGGGGAGGGGGAAGGGGAAGGGAACACCCTAGTGCACATGATGTACTTTCACAAACATATCAAAGTCAATCACTAAACTGAACTTGAGAAGGAGGGAGGGCAAGGGAATGGGGCAAGAATTGGGAATTGGGGAAGGGTTAAATGAGAAATGTGTGCATGTATGCCTTTACCAGCTTGCACCTAACAAAGATGTATGATTACAATGCACCAATAAAAAAATTGAAAAAAAATAAAGTTTAGTTCATAATCATGTAGCCTAATGCTACATGTTATCTTTCAACCAGTAAATACATATGAAAAGAAATGAATAGAGATCAGTGGAAGGGCTCGTTTCCTGACTAAGGTGGAGCCATGTCCATAGCCTGACATGGTACAGTATACTGCACAATCTTCTCTGGTTCATAATTACTTTGAAGGGCGTGCATGCTTTAAAAATTCAATGAAAACTATGATCCCCCTCTCTAGCAATGCATGTACACACACACATGTGCACACACACATTTGCTCATAATTTTTGAGGTATTGTGCAGGTTCCTTGAAGTCCATGATTGTTGAGAATATCTTTCTAGCTAAACCAGCTGTTAGGAGTTAACCTAATCATGCATATTTTCATGTTTCCCTTCTTGCTTTCTTTCATTTGACCATTTGACAGCCTGTAGGAATATCTTCATAGATGTGTAAGTTCCACATGTTAGAATCTTTTTTTTATGAATTCACCTTTTTTTTTTTTTGTCTTTACATTCAATTGATCCTCAAGTCCCAGTACTTATGCTTTGGGAGGTTTCTCTTTCCCTAAATGTATTTCCATGCCTAATTCCTTTATTCTATTGTGGGCTTTTATTATGCTTCACCTAGGATATTTTCTGTCACTTTGGACTGGTATTCTAGCTGCTAATCTTCCATTATTCACTTTATCTCCAAAGCGTTGTTCAAATTAAATCCTAAAATCCGGGTTCAATTATATCATGTCTGGCTTGAAAACTTGCCTTATTCATGGCTCCCACTGCGCCATGAATAAAGTTCAAAAGGCAAGGAATGTATTTCATTCATTTAATAGGCAATTTTTGGAAAATCTTTTCTCTTTTTGGGGAATAGAGCATTTCTAAAATTCCCAACACCAATTGACCTCTCTTTTTCCTATCTTCTATTACACTTTGGTGACTATAAAACTCATTTGGCCTTCAAATTTCTCCTGTTTTCTATTGCTTCTTAATGACTTTAGCACATGCCCAATTAGTTCAAGAAAATGAACTTCATTAGAACACATATTTATGTCATTATAAAGCCTGTGCAGGACTCTTCACTCTGTGGTTGCTTAGATATTAAATTAGCCTAGCTCCTGAATCATTTTGCAAATACATGAGATAATATTTGATGTTTAGCTAATAATTTTATGTGATTGTTTTTGTTAAATTGAAATGTTTATCACTCATAGGTGATCACATTATCACTAACTCTTCTTAAAAACATAGAGTGGTTCTTCCTAGTCTGAATAGCTTACAGTGACATTATGAAGGACAAATTTTCCTATCCTGGGGCTTATGTAGATGTGTGTGTGTATGTGTGTGTGTGTGTGTGTGTGTGTATGTCTATTTCTAAAGTGAGTAGTTTCATGACTTCCATTGGATTCTCAAATTTATCTTTCATCCATAAAAAGGTTATGGATCATTAATTCTGGGTAATGTATTATAGTTCTTCATTTATCAATTATAATATGTTCAATAAATGAATAAATGAAGATGAATGGCAATGAAAAGTTGAAGGAAAAATGCAATGATGGAAGGATTTCCTACAAGTATAAATATCATGCAAAGGATTATTTCACATACATTATATAGTCAATGAGGCATTGAAAAATAATACTATATAGTATAAATATGGTAATGACTATTTCTATAACTCAGAGAACTAAAATATTATAGTGAAACTTCAGAAATATTTTGAAAGAACGTAAAAGATGAATAAGATTAAGAAATCCCACTGTCAACAAAATCTAGAGCTTTGCATTTGGTAAGATTTTCTTTATTGTTTTGATGATTTACTAGTAAATATCCTGAAGTATACCATGTTCTTAGACAAAATCCAATTGATTATAGAGAGGCAGAAACAGAGGGTAAATGAGGTCAGGGATTTGATAGAGTAAATTGCTGGTATTTTAAGAGTCAGATAGTAAGCTCTTTTCTCACACCTCGTATAGTTGGAATTTTCCATAACCACAGTATAGTCGGTCACATGGGATTCTGGAAGATTAGTTTAAGTAAATATAAAGAAAGAAATGAGGTTTCACAAATAATTACACTTAAAAGCAACATTAGTTTCTTGTAAAACCATGCCTTACTAGAAGATAATTTTTATATGTTATATTACTAGCGAGAGTTGGTTTTACCACTTATAGCTTCTAGAAGAAAGACTACTTGCATATAAGCACAATATAAAAAGTCCATACCAGATTAGCACAATCACACATGGCAAATTATTTGCCTTTTGCAATACAGATTGGAATAAGAGGAGGGATTATATTTTTATGCATAATCCTTAAGACAACAATAAAATATTGAAAAATCAAACCAGATCAGTTCTGTTTACTTTTTGAAGAGAGAAAGATAAATGTGTTTTAGAATTTCCAGATAAAGAGTAGTCTGGGTAGCTGGCTATTCTCCCAGTTTAGCCAGCTATGGATAAGGATGTTGATTCTACATTTAGAGTCAACAATTTCTAGCCCTAGTTCTTCTGAGCTCTGTTTCTCCCACCACCACCACTTTTTATTTCTTGACTATAGGCTAATGTTTAGCATTCTATTCCCTTTCTTATATACTCTAAGCATCTTTTGATCACTAGAAATTGCCTAATATTCTTAAAGGAATAAGGTACAAGAATTATTCTTCTAAAATTCAAGAATTATATCCTTCCTCTGACCTGTGTCACAAATTACATTAAACTAACTAAAGCAAAAAATTCAGAAATTATTGTTCACAGTAGAGAGAATCTCAAGTTTCTTTTCTATATTTACTGAGAAGAATGAAGCTCTGCTGAAACCTAGGTGTCATCTGAGAATATTAGAAAACTCCCTAGTAACCTCTTATGTGGATCAATGTACTGTTAAAACAGAAAAGATCATTCATATCAAATAAACCTGCAAAATTAATCACACTGCAATCATAGAATTCAATTTAAACAAATAAAAACAAAACAAATTAATGTATCTTATTTAAATCTATATTGTCAACACGTCGTATTTAAGAAAATAAAATCAGTAGTCAATTAAAGCTAAGTTATCCAATTATATCATCACTTAGTCAAGTTTTACTACTGTATATTGATCTAGTTTTGTATCCTGGGGAAAACATCATACCTGCAAAGTTTTCCTGTCAATTGTTAATTCTAGGCTGACTTGATTTGGCTAAGAGTTAAAAACTTTTAAAAATTTATTTACAATTATGTCTACCTTTATTACATAGAGGAAACCAGAGTGTAGTTAAATAAGGACTTTCCAGTAGCTGAAGCTTTTGAGGTAGATATGATTACATGACATTTTATTCACATTATATGTACTTTAAAAATGCAAGGAATTTTGAAGTACAAAAACCTCTTTTCCTCACAGATATAAAAGCTCAAACTCTGAGCACATTTGTCCTTTTTTCTTTGAGCCAAACCATAATATCACTAAAGGATGACATTATTTTATCTCAGCTGCATGCAAAGTCACTTGCAAGAGTAAGGAAAAAGTAATAGCAGGTGTCTCTTTAAAGACTATGAAACAACTATGACCTATAGTTAATACTGTTTGGAGATCAAATCAGTATTGAAAATTAGGACAAAGGACCTTCCTATAACCATCTCCCCATTCCATTCCTCACTCTTGTCATTCTATACCCCTTTGAGGGGCACAACATTTGGGTTTAAAACCCTCTACTTGGAGGTAAACATACTTTCAGAAACATTAATCCCACTAGTAATCTGTATTTGTTCTTCAACAATAACTAATTGTTTCCCCATCCACATTGATCAAAATCAGTCTCACAATTGAAATTTTTCATTGGGAGGGACCAAAAATAAAGCCTGAGGAAAACAGTCAAACAGGAGGTGCTACCCAACCTAGATTCATTCACCTCTCTGACCCTCATCACCTCCATTATTTTTCTTTCTATGCTTCCCCTCCTCCACAATTGATCCCTCTCTTTACCTTTTGCTGAGGACACTCTTGCAAAAGTTAAGTGTAACTAGAGCAAAGCCTAGGAGAAATCAGGCACAAGCTTCCAAGTGGACTCTCCCAGTGGAGTTCTACAGAAACACATTTAATTCTCCCAGCAATGATGCCAAGAAAATATGCAAAGTGTTACCAGCCACTGTTCTATGGGAGTCAGTCATGTGGGCATGCAGCAGTTACATGACTGACCTCAGCTAGTCAGACTCCAGGCTGCAGAGCAAAACGAGTGTTCACCATAAATCACACCATTAGCATAAACTATCTTATCAAACTGTTACTACCTGGGCAAGACCTCAGGCCTACTAAATTTTTTTTTCATCCTCTTTTCTAATTGAATTTTATTTCTGTTGGTGCTTTATAATTATATGTAATCGTTGGATTTATTGTTACATATTGGTTCATGCACATAATTAGGTCAGTTTCATTCCCAAGTACCACCCCTTTCCCTTTCCTCCTCTGGCTCCCTCGTCCCCATCCTCTACTCTACTATTTTACTTTCTATTTTCATGTGATGTCCTCTTTTTTCCTCTTTTCTCTCTATAGTCCATATATGGAAGAAAATATATGATCCTTGACTGTCTGATTTATTTTCCTTAACATAATGCTCTTAAGTTCTATCTCCTTTCCTGGAAATGACATAATTTCATTCTCCTCCTTATTTTCCTTAACATAATGCTCTTAAGTTCTATCTCCTTTCCTGGAAATGGCATAATTTCATTCTCTTCCTTCTTATTCTTCTGCTGTGTGTGTGTGGGTGTGTGTGTTGTGTGCATGCGTATGTGTGTTACTGGAAATTAAACCCAGGGGCATTTTAGCTTTGAGTTACACCGCTAGCCCTTTTTATTTTTTATGTGGTGCATTGTAATCATACACTGAAATCAGACTATTATAGTGAAACCTTGGTACCTTGTCCTGAATCTTAACCTTATTTAGAACAGAGTGCTGGTATGAGGAGATGTTCCACATCATTGGCAATCAGGGAGATGCAAATCAAAACTACCCTGAGATTTCACCTAACTCCAGTCAGAATG
The DNA here is from genome assembly GCA_004027655.1 of Graphiurus murinus. Lineage (NCBI taxonomy): Eukaryota > Metazoa > Chordata > Mammalia > Rodentia > Gliridae > Graphiurus > Graphiurus murinus. The sequence goes on along the minus strand of PVLC010007512.1, from coordinate 42,945 downwards.
GCAATCATAAAAAACACGAACAACAACACCTGTTGGCGAGGTTGGGGAGAAGTGGGAACATTGTTGGTGGGAGTGCAAACTTGTGCAACCACTGTGGAAAACAGTATGGAGGATCCTCAGACGAATGGGAATGAACCTACCATATGACCCAGTAATTCCACTACTGGGTATATACCCAAAAGAATGGAAACCAAACTATCAGACCAATGCATGTGTATCTATGTTTATAGCGGCTCAATTCACAATAGCCAAACTATGGAAGCAGCCAAGATGTCCATCCACAGATGAATGGATTACAAAACTATGGAATATATACACAATGGAATTTTACTCAGCCATAAAGAAGAACAAAATCATGTTATTTGCAGCGAAATGGATGCAACTGGAAAACATTATGTTAAGTGAGATTAGCCAGTCACAAAGAGTAAAGAAGCATATGTTCTCCCTAATATGCGGATGTTAGGGAGTAGATGGGACATAAGAGGGTCCCCAGATGAAAAAGTAGAGACCCTCGATAAACAAAGAAGTAGATTTAACCGAAGGGAAAGGACGGGGGGTGGGGAGGGGAGAGCATACTAAGGCACATGATGTACTTACACAATTATATCAAGATCACTCAATGAACTGAACTTGAGAGGGAGGGAGGGTGAGGGAGCGGGGTGGGAATTGGGGATAGGGTCAGATGAGAAATGTGTGCACATTTGTCTTTATCAATTTGTACCTAACAAAAATGTGTAAATGCAAAGCACCAATTATTACAATAAAAAAAGAACAGAGTGCTATTATAACTTTATTGGTGCATTGTAATTATACAACATAGTGAGATTCAAAGTGATATATTTGTATATGCACGCATCATTTGGTGGGTTTCTCTTCCCATCCCACCCCACTCTCCTCTCCTGTACATGTTAGTGAGATTGATAGTGATACCTTCATATATGAACATGGCATTACTTGATGTCTTTCCTTCCTCAAGCTTCCTTTTTCCCTTCTCCTATTCCCTTCCACTATGGGTCTCTTTCCTTTTATATGAAAGCTCCTTTCCGATTTTCTGTCTAGCTTTCCTATATAAAAGCATACCACCCTTGAGCCGGGCGTGGTGGCGCACGCTTGTAATCCCAGCATTCGGGAGGCTGAGACCGGAGGATCTGGGTTCGCGGCCAGCCTCAGCTACCTAGTGAGGCACTCCGCAACTTAGTGAGACTCGGTTTCAAAATAAAGAATAAAAAATAGGGCTGGGGGTATAGCTCGGAGGTAGAATGCCCCTGAGTTCAATCCCCAGTA